>BQNB010018771.1:0-67803 GCA_026074375.1 Tanacetum coccineum | reverse complement strand
GATGTTGGATGAGGCCCGTTCATTTTCTCGATTTCTTCAGGATTATTAAGAAATTGGAATTAGATTCAAATTCTAAATCATTCAAACAAAATTGGTTGTTAACATTAGCTTAAGCTTAAGTTAAATTATCTTCAAATTAGAAAATGATTAAATTTGTGTCGATGTGAATTTGATAAGGATTATTGTGTATCAAATCGTATCGAAAACTGAAAATTTCTCAAAATACTTAGCCGAGGATAGTATCGTGTTTGATTTGGTTCGGTCGGAGCAGTTCGTTGGTCTGATCTGATCCAACAAAACATATTAATTGATTTAGTATAAGGCTGGATTGAGAATCGAAGATCGAATCGATTTAGTGTGATTCGATCCGGGCATGGTCCGTTGTGCTCAACTCTAATAAGAGTTTGCAATTATTGAAATACCAATAAAGTTATGTTGAAACTATACCTAAGTTCTTTTTTGATGTTAAAGAATTGTAAATGTTTAGAAGCTACTATCAAAATATTAGGAAGGGGACATAGTTTCATATTTGATATTTGTGATGGTCAAATATATATATTCAAACTTTAAATATGTGATAATGTCGACAAGTGTGTACGTTTAGCTAAATGTTGTTATGAAATGTTACGTTTAAATATGTTTAGTTGTTTTTAACTTTAGTTATTTCCTAAGAACACAAATATTTATTGCATTTATCATTTTTAAGTCAATTCTAAGAAGAAGAAGAAAAGCTGTCAAAAAAAAAAAAAGAAGAAGAAAAAGGCAAATTACTCCTAAAGTTGGTATAACAAATCAAGTACCACAAAAAAGATAAAAATAATCACATAAGTTTCTTTAGACAAATTTTGTCATGAAAATAAATTAAAGATAAAACCTTCGAAATTGAATTTGTTAAAAGCAACTTACCTATTTTTCCCGATTTCCTTCCATATTAAATCAAAGGAAAAAATATGTTTTTGGAATAATAATAATGGAAAGTATATATTACTCCGTGTTGTTTTTCTTTCTTATTTCCTTTTTTCCATAAATTTTACTGCATGAAGATTTAAAATAGGTGATGAAACTTCGCAATTTGTTAAGCTAAATTTGTTTGTAAAATCGTTTATGTTTTTTGACAATGTAATTTGTTACGTCGTTTATTTGTTGTAAACTATGTACTATAATTAAACATGTAACGGGTGCACACTACAAACATAACTTTTAGTCGTTGACAATGTTCTTTCATTAATTTGTGAACTTGTGTTACGTCACTGATGACTAAATTGCATATACCCACTGATATCATCCTTAAATACATCGCTTGATTGAATATTTAAAAGTGTAGATGATCAAATTTAATTTCATTAATTATCTATCTAGTCTTTTAGCCAATATTCATGTTCTTTATGGTAAGAAACTTGGTACGTGAAGAATAAAATAATTTGTATATGACTCCAAATTCCAATTTCTTGAGCTTCTTTTCAATTTCTTCCAAAATATGATCGAAAAAGTAACTACTGGAACTATTCATGTTTTCTCTATCAGTATACTGACTGGTTTGTTGAAAACACTTAGGTTTCGTTTGTTTTTTCTGAGGTTTTACCTCTTCATCTGCAAATCATGTCGGCAGAAGAAGAGGTGCATATAAGCTCTTCATCGGCAAAGAAGAAGACCATTTGTTTTTTTTCTCTTGAAGTATTTCTTTCATTTTTGTTTCTTTATCTTTTTACTAATGTTTTTACGTTTTCGTCTGTTTTTTCACGTTTTGGTTAGTTATTTTACGTTTTCGTCAGTATTTTTACGTTTTCGTCTATTTTTTTACGTTTTCGTCAGTTATTTTACGTTTTTGTCAGTTTTTTTACGTTTTCGTCAGTTTTTTTACGTTTTCGTCAGTTTTTTTACGTTTTCGTCAGTTTTTTACGTTTTCGTCAGTTATTTTACGTTTTCGTCTGTTTTTTACGTTCTCGTTAGGTCAGTTTTTTTACGTTTGCGTAGGTTTTTTACGTTTTCGTCTAATTTTTTACGTTTTCGTCTGTTTTTTTACGTTTTCGTCAGTTATTTACGTTTGCTTCAGTTTTTTACGTTTCCGTCAGTTTTTTACGTTTTGGTCATTTTTTTTACCTTGTCTCTTTTTTTACGTTTTCGTCAGCTATTTTACGTTTTCGTCAGTTTGTTTATGTTTCCGTCAGTTTTTTTTTTTACTTTTTCGTTAGTTTTTATACGTTTTGTCAGTTTTTAAATTATCTTCATTTTTTTACGTTTTCGTCAGTTATTTTACGTTTTCGTCCTTTTTTTACGTTTTCGTCTGTTTTTTACGTTGTCGTACTTTTACAGACGAAAACTTGAAAAAACGGAGGAAAACGTGAGAAAACGTAAAAAAATGGAGGAAAGCGTAAAAAGTCAGACGCAAACGTAAAAAGACAAACGCAAACGTAAAAAGAAGGGTGAAAACGTAGAAAAAACGTACGAAAACATAATAAAACGGACGAAGACGTAAAAATAGGCAAAACGTTAAAAAAAACATACGAAAAAAAGTAAATAACGAGGAAAAAGTAAAAAACTAGACGAAAACGTAAAATAACTGACAAAGACGTAAAAATACAGAAGAAAACGTAAAAAAGCAGACGAGAACGTAAAAAAACAGACAAAACGTAAAAAAACGGACGAAATGTAAAAAAAACAGACAAAAACGTAAAAAAACATAAAAAAACATGACAAAAACTTAAAAAAACAGACGATAACATAAAAAAACTGACGATAACGTAAAAAACTAACGAAAACGTAAAAAACTAACGAAAACGTAAAAAACGGACGAAAACGTAAAAAACGGCCGAAAACAAAAAACAGCTGACGAAAACGTGAAATAATTGACGAAAACGTAAAACAAACAGACGAAAACGTAAAAAAACTGACAAAAACGTAAAATAAATGACGAAAACGTAAAAAACAGGACGAAAACGTAAAAAAACTGACGAAAACGTAAAATAACTGACGAAAACGTAAAAAATTGACGAAAACGTAAAAATACTGACGAAAACGTAAAAAAACTGACAAAAACATAAAATAACTGACAAAAACGTAAAATAACTGATGAAAACGTAAAAAAAATATTATATATCGTAGAAAAACGGAGAAAAACGTAGAAATCGTAGAAAACGGATTAAAATGGATGAAAACGTAAAAAAACGTACAAAAAGAATAAAGACGGTTGAAAACGTATAAACCCAGAAAAAGTATGAATTATTTAATTATTGTAAAAAGAAGAGGTATGAAGTGGAATATTTTGTCTGAATTTTTGAAGAGGTTAGAAGTGATTTTTACCACTTATCTCTGCAAAAAAAAAACGTCTGAGAGACTGCAGACATAAGTGATGAAAAGAGGTTAGAAGAGGTTATTTGGAAAAAACAAACAAAGCCTTAGATTATGAAAAAGAAAATTATGACCCGTTTGGTTTGGAGGGTTTGATGAGGTTTAGGATTAAAAAGGTGAAAAAAGTTGTTTGGTTGTATTTTAATACAAGAGTTTAGATACATAGGTGAAATATAGGGGTTTTTATTAAAGGTGTGGGTGTTGGGGGGTTTTTATGACACAAGTGGGATCAAGGGATTTCGCCTCTTCATATTTTATTTTTTATTCCTCTATTATTAATAAAAATAATTTTTAATTTATATTTTAATATGTAATACATCTTTAAATATTATTTTCTCTCTCCTAACTCAAATCCAAAACCAAATTCTAAACCAAATTTAAATCCAAATTCAAACCTTAATCCCAAATACACCTACAAATCAAACGGGCCCTTAATATTATTACTTCATTGTTGTTACTTGGTAGATACCACGAATATTTTTGCAAGGTGGATTTAAAAAAACTATAATGTTTACAAGGGAATAACATTAAGGAGTGTTTGTTCGGGCTTATATTTCATAAGCCCTAATTTTCGTCTTATTTTGAGACTTTGGGGCTTAAATAAGTTTATTATGATATATTAACTTATATAAGGCCACAAGTCTCAAAATAAGTGTTAGCCTATCATATCCACATCAAACACACAAAAATAAAAGAAAATTCTAAAGAGAGAAAGAGGAAGAAAGAAAAGTGCAAGATTACATATGAGAAATGAGTAACCAACACCCTCCTAACATGCTAGGAAGGTAGTATTTATAGTACAAAGAGTATGGACTCCCTATTTGAGACGTGTATGTAGGATCCCTAGATCATTTCATGGATTAAGCACAAGATCAATGGCACAAAAGATTAAACATTAAAGAACTTTTGATTGAAAGAAACACAAGTGTTGCTACAAACCCTTACGATGAAAAATAAATAATGGAGAAGCTAACCTAATTTTGACTAAACTAGGTGTATTTATACTAACTAGGATTTGCCTTTGAGGGCTTTCTTTTTGGGCTTTTTACATCTTGGCCCGTATACATAATAAACATTAATTAACATTGTCTTTCGAGCTAGACTTTTGTCTTGAATCTTCGAGTGACCGAAGCTTCTTTGTTCGGGTCCATTTATGTGAACCTAACAGTGTAGACTTCTTGGGCCAAACAAATGGGCTTTAGCCCGACACCTAGGGCAATTAGCTTAGATTAATTCTCGTAAACTACGTTTTCCTATACAAGGCTTTAGAATATATAATGACCATCACTTTACATAAAAACACGGCTAACAATTTCCCCCTAAGGGGTGGTCATTGCAATTGTGGCTTCACTTCTTATGACGTCTTGAATCTTGTAGCCTTGTGTTCTTGGGAATTCTTTTGAAGTTCCTTTTGCATGCTTGTGATCTTGGATCTTGATCTTTGACTAGATATCTTTTAACTGAATCTTGATATCTTGGTCTTTAGCCTTGATTTATCTTGACTCCTGAGATCTTTAAATTTTTATCCTAAAATCTTATGTCGTCTTGCGATCTTGTGTCTCTACCCACATGCTCATTATCTTGAAAGCTTGCTAACAATCCCTCTCAACATTGATCTTTTACTTGATCTGCTTGCAATATTATCATTGATGTTCTTTGAGGAAGTTCTGGTATATCAGACTTCGCGGAAGACTTTGACACATGTACGTGAGCTTTCATCATGTATTTATCTTTGTCAATTGATCATGAGCATGTGGTAGCGAATCTTGACTCGTCATGGACTAGATGTTGTTGCCGTCGGGAAAACCTGCATGTATAAGTTAGTAATAAACAACAGATGTGGACGAAAGTGTCTTTGTCACTTCGTCAAATACGGTTGTAATAACCACGGTTCCTGAAAACGCCTAAATTATACATGTTTTTGGCGGCGTTATTTATATATATTTGATCATTTCTCGTGAACTTTCGGTACTTAATCAAGTATATTTGCTATTATATGTTCTAGGTACGTGTCGTGGAAGTATACGGAAGATTACACGAAGAATTGAAGCTTAAACGAAGAAATAACTCAAGTTAATGATCTCTCGGCATCTGATCACTGTTTTGGCCATAACTCGGTCATACGAACTCCGTTTTAGTTGATTCAAGCGGCCACGGAAAGATAATCCAATTATCTACAACTTTGCAAAAATGGTACCTGCTAAAAAGACCAAAAGTGCGGCGTACTTGCTATAAAACCGCCGCACTTTTCCACCTGAACTGAAAATTAAAAGAAATTAAATGAAGTGTGCATTAACTCCCTAAGTGCGGCGCACAAATAAGTTTGTGCGGCGTACTTTGGCCCCCGAAAAGCCTATAAATACCCTCCTAGGCTCTCTTATTTCACACACTCTTACCCTCAAACCCCCAATTCGTTTGGAACCATTATAATAGGTGTTTTTGGTGATCTTGGCTTGACAAACCAAGGATCCAAACACCCCTTCAAACCACCATCATCTACCACCACTCTCCACCATCAATTTTCAGATTTTAATCCATCCAAAGAAGTAGCATTGAAGTATAATTCGAATCTATAAGCGATTGTGACATAATTGTTCATACTTTCCGGGTTTTGCTTTGAATATAATAAAGTGTTCTTGAGAAATTCTTGTGAAATCATCATCATTTGCTCTTGGAGTTTGGTATAATCTTGTTTATCCTTTGAATATAATTATTATTGAATTGTTTAAGTTCATAATGTGTTTTATTACTTCTTTGATTATGGAGTAGTAATCTTATGTTTGTTTGGGTATAATGTGATCTTTGATATGTAGTGTTTGAATATGAGTTCATTTAATTGGTAAAACATATTTTATATAAGAAAATAGGCCGAAAGGTTTCCTTATACATGTGTTCTATCAATTCATCTAATATATTGGTTATAATAACTTATAAAGCCCGAAAGGATTTGTTGTTATTAATCGATATAATCACTAGTTATATTTAAAGGCCAAAAGGATTTATAACTTGTGATAACTCTATTTTCTAAACTTATAAACACTATTCCAAACACATCATTATCTAAGTGATCATTGCCTAAACAAACATACCTTAATCATTTGATTGAATCATCTTTTAATCACTTTCGTTATAACATTCGATATATGCAAGATTTGGTTAATTTGATCCGTGACAATCATTTTAGCCTTAGCACCTTAATTACAAACTGTGAAAACTTCAATTCCCGTTGAACGACCTGGACTTACCTAAAGCTATACTATACACGAACGAGTATACTTCCCGAATGTTGTGTTTTTAGTAAAACTCGGTGTTTCTAGTATTATAAATTTAAAGCTTGGAAAACACACATCAAGTTTTTGGCGCCGCTGCCGGGGAATTGTTTAAGTTGTTATTTTTGTGCTACTTTGTTTCTAGTCAATTTATTTACTGTTTGTAATACTAATACAAAATTTCAAACTTGCCGTAACCGTTGCTTCTGGGCAACGGAACCGAAAAAACGTTTTTCGGCAGAATACGCGCACTATCCTATTGTGGCCGGGATTTCCTGAAAACCCAAGAAGTTTAACGTCGTTAATTTAACCAAGTACGCCCACTTTCAGCAAATTTTCACAAACAAATCTTAGTCAAAAAAACCAAAACAAAACCACCAATCTTGTATAGTCCTTAGTATCTACTAATCATTGGAATTGTATTTATATCTGATTAATCCTATGTGTATTTGTAATATCTGGTGTTATCATAATATTCACAAAAAACATAAAACTTCCAAAAAAAGCCCGGCACCGCATTTTCTAAATAACGATTAACCCTATCAAAAAAAGTAGATCATTTTTTATTTATCCTTATTATGCTATATGATAATTAAATATACTGTATATATATATATAATATATATAATAATATATTATAATATATATATATATATATATATATATAAATTCTATAAAAATAAAAAATATTATGAAAACAATTTACTTTATTTGAATTTTATTCTATTAAAAATATATATGAAAACAATTTACTTTATTTTGAATATTATTCTATTAGCCTTAATTATATATATATAAATGTCTTTTTGCAAAATACTTAATGTATGTATAAATCCAATATCTTTTGGAAAACAACTAGTAAGTCTAATATATAGATTTAATAAAAGTTTAAAAACAAGGACTTATAAGATTAAAACTACCCATAAAGAAGTCATCGAGATCGAATCATTCAAATCTTCATCTCAGCACTCCGTTAATGACTTTATCTTTATAAATATACCTGAAGAGGATGTTGAACCCAAACAAATAATTCTCGATCCTGATGATCAGCCTATGTGGGAATGTGCTAAGACTGTAGCACAGACTCCTAATTCTGTCATTGTTCAAATCTATGTTGATGACAACTTTGTTATCAATAGTACTCACTTGAAAATGATTCAGGAAAATAAGTTCGATGGTTATCTGCGGGCCGATCCGCATGACCACATTCGTGAATTCCTCGGAATATGCGACATGTTCAAATATGGTGAAACTCAAAGTGAAGGTGTCAAGCTGTTGATATTTCCCTATTCCCTATCCGATAAAGCTAAAACCTGGTTTAACGAACTTAATGAAGAGTCTATAACATCGTGGGAACAAATGAGAAAAGCTTTTATAAACTAATTCTTTTCACCTTCGTTGTTTAACCGTCTTTTACTTGAAATCAGAAATTTCTCTCAACTCGTATATGAAAGTCTAATCGACGCTTGGTTACGACTTAAGAGCATGCTTCGAAATGTCATGGGCACGGTCTGACTAAAGGAGCTATTATTCAAATATTTTATCACGGTCTAGACGAACCCACTCAAGGAATCCTAGACATAATAGCCGGAGGAATCTTCCTCTACAAAAGTCCAAATCAAGCTTTTCAATATCTCGAGGACAAAGTCCTTCTTGAACATGATTGGCCCATTAAATCTAAAAACAAACATCATCGAAAATCTGTTTCCTTCGCCGATGGAAGTTGGAAGCTCTAATAGTAAAATCGGATTCTCAATTCCAAAGCTTAAAAGAGGAGATGCATGAGATGCTTAAGAATTATAATAATTGCGGAGGTGACCACGCTTCTAAGAACGATGACACACCAATGTGTGAACGTCATGAAGCAAATTACATCCGATCTGAAGGTTGTGAAAACCAAAATTCTTATGATTCGTTTTCTCACCAATCCCTTCATGATCCAACAGACAAAGCAACATATCAAAATTTGAAAGGCCTTGTGACTGTCGGCCAGATGTTAATAGAGAAACCTGTTTCTCGGGTGAACTTTGATACCGGGGTGTTTGAAGCACTCCCAGATGGTGGTACCAACTGTGAAGCATTGAAAAAGTATGCATGTAATTAACTTAAATAGACTTGCTACCCTTTGATGAGTAGTAGTCTGGTAATCTGGTATTAATGATTTGTTTTATTTTTTTTTTGCAAATACAGGTTCGCGAAAGAACTCTTAGATGAACAAAAACAATGGGAGTGCTTAATATGAAAGTGGGAGTCTTCTGGTGAAAAAGTTATAAGGAATCATCCAAAATAATTGTCTTGCAAGTTTTACGTGTCATATCATTAGGTGACAAGTTGTAATAAACATTTGACGTATCTAGCTCATTAAAATTTAAGTTCGATTTCTATATGTATCTGGAATAATTATAAACTCATCCGTTAATTATACAAACTCTTTACTCTCGGTTTTTTGTTGGGCGATTGCTTTAAATTATGTTAGACCAGCAAATGGGTCGGACACACATAGCACAGTTTAATTGGTACATACTTTATTTTTGAATTTAGGATCCCGGCCTAATCAAATATCCAAAATGGTAAGTATAGGTTCAAGTTTTGCTTATCATATCTTAAACAATCGAACATGCACACTCGAAGTGATCAGTTTTTGTTTAAGGTGTCTGTATGTTTTTATGTCATGGATGCGCATTGAAATTATATTGAAAATCTTGAAGTTGATAAGGCATTCAAGATGATGAGTGAAAACAGTGAAACATAGACTTAGTGTTAAATAATTCTTATCAATTCACTACAACAAAAGGACCTTTGGTCACGGGGACTTCTTAGCAACGACAAGGTGCTACAGGTCCCATTTTCAACACTGGTTTTGTTACAAGTTTGAGTGGTGACCCACACTTTTAGCGATGACACATGTCGTCGTTGAATGTGTATAATAAATAAATAGTACGGAGTAATAGTTTTTATATTATATAATCTTTTTTATTAAAAAAAGATAATTTACCTCACCCAAAAAATATTTAACGAGCTAAAAGTATATATAAATTTAATAATATTTATTTTTAAGATTAAATAATTTATTTCATTAAAAAATATTAATATAAAATTAAATACTATTTTTATGAATAGGTATATACCTTTAGTGTCGACAAGTATTGTCGCTAAATGTATATATCAATTAATATTAATTTAAATTTATATATAATTGTTAAAATTAATTTTAAAGAATATAAAACTTAGTTTATTGACAAAAGTAATATTATAATTAATAAATTATAAAAATTATTTTGGTTGTTAAAATGTGTTTAAGTTGTAAAGGTAGTTAATTATATATCATCAATACTTTTGTATACGTACGTGTGTCAATTAAAAGACGTTCTTTCATATATGCATTATCATGAAGTAGTTAAGTTGGATCATAAACATAACTCAACTTATGTTAGGATTCATAACACACCTAATAACATTTGACACTATTCAAGCTACCTATATGATATCATTGTAAGTTGCTTATGGTTGTACAAGTGGGACAAGATCATAAGAGAAGTTGAGTTATCTTTAGGATCCAATTGACGGGTTTTCTTTTGGCTTTTATCGGCATTTTTGGCCTGTTATTGAGCACGATGTTTATATGGCTGTAAATCATTTCTTCATTCATGGAGAAATTCCTCCTGGTTGTAACTCATCATTTATAGCTTTGATCCCAAAAGTCCCGGACGCTAACTTGGTCAAGGACTTTAGACCTATTAGCCTCATTGGAAGTATCTACAAGATCATTGCCAAGATTTTGTCTAACAGGCTTGTTAATGTTTTGGGGGACATTGTTAATGAAGTGCAATCTGCATTTATCGCCGAAAGACAAATGTTAGACGGTCCGTTTATTCTTAATGAGATTCTCCAGTGGTGTACCAAAAAGAAGAAGAAAACTCTAATTTTTAAGGTCGATTTTGAAAAGGCCTTCGATTCGATTAGATGGGATTTTTTAGATGATGTTCTTAAAGAGTTCGGTTTCAGGTGTAAATGGCGTAACTGGATTCAAAGTTGCCTAACTTCTTCTAAGGGTTCTATTCTTGTCAATGGATGTCCTACGAATGAGTTCCAATTCTATAAAGGGTTGAAACAAGGCGATCCTTTATCCCCCTTCCTCTTTATCCTCGTGATGGAGAGCCTTCATTTATCTTTTCAAAGGATCGTAAACGCGGGGATGTTTAAAGGTATTGTGTTAGATCAATCTTTATGTCTTTCGCATATGTTCTATGCGGATGATGCTATTTTCTTAGGGGAGTGGAGTGACGGTAATATCTCCACTTTGATTCACGTTTTGAAATGCTTTTTTCATGCTTCGGGCCTTAAGATTAACTTGAACAAAAGTAAGATAATGGGGATTAATGTGGAAAGTGCTCAGGTCATCCAAGCGGCTGCAAAGTTAGGATGTCTCGTTCTTAAGTGTCCTTTCTACTATCTTGGGACTAGAGTGGGAGGTTCTATGACACGTGTTCAAGCATGGCAAGAGATAGTTGAAAAAGTGAAGTCTCGGCTTTCCAAATGGAAATCCAAAACTTTATCTATTGGTGGTCGTTTAACTTTGTTGAAATCGGTTTTAGGATCTATTCCAGTCTTTCACATGTCTATTTTCAAAGTTCCTTCAAAGGTGCTTCATATCTTGGAGTCTATTAGAAGTCATTTCTTTAATGGCCATGATCCGGGTAGTAAAAAGGCTTCTTGGGTTAAATGGAACAATGTTTTGACAGACAAAAAACGAGGCGGGCTAGGTGTGTCTAGCTTATTTGCGTTAAATAGAGGCTTGATGATTAAGTGGGTTTGGAAGTTTCTCTCGCAAAAAGACTCTCTTTGGACTAAAGTTATTGTGGCTATTCACGGTGTGGGTGGTAAAATTCATTCGGAATGGACTTCTACTGGCAAATCATGTTGGCTTTCGATTTTGAGTGAAGTTCGATCTCTCCAAAGAAAAGGTATGTACGTTTTTGATTATCTGACTCATAAGATGGGAAACGGGGAGTCCACCAAATTCTGGTTGGATCATTGGCATACTAGGGGCATTTTTAAAGACATTTTTCCCAGATTATACGCGCTTGAATCCTCAAAGGATGTTACTGTTAGTTCCAAGATAGGCGACACGAGTTTGGTCTGCTCCTTCCGTCGAATTCCTAGAGGGGGTATCGAGCAAAATCAATTCGACAGCTTGGTAGAATTGGTTCGTTCTGTCACTATCGTGCCTTCGGCTGACAGATGGAATTGGAATCTGGAGAGTACGGGTATATTTTCGGTGGCCTCTGCTCGTAGACGTATCGATGAGATATGCCTTCCGAATATTGGAGAAGAAACTAGATGGGTAAAGTGTGTCCCGATAAAAATCAACGTTCTTGCCTGGAAAATCAAGACCGATGCTTTACCTACCCGGTTCAACATTTCTCGTAGAGGTATTGACATTCAGGATATGTCGTGTCCCATTTGTGATAATGCTATTGAATCGACGGACCATTTGTTCTTTAGGTGTGGATTGGTTCGGGACATTGCTAATAAGGTTTTGAGCTGGTGGAATTTGGATCACGCAAACTTGAACTCATATGCAGAATGGAAGTCTTGGCTTGTTTCAATTCGTATGGATTCCAAACTCAAAAAGATGTTCGAAGGAGTTTGGTACTCCATTTGGTGGTACGTTTGGATCTATCGAAACAAGCTCCTATTTGACGAGAGAAAACCTTCGAAGTCGATGCTTATTGATAATGTCATTGCTAGTTCTTTTTATTGGTCTTAGTATAGATCTAAAGCCTCGTTCGGATGGAACGAATGGCTCAAAAACCCCTATATTATTGTTTTGTAATCTAGCTCCTTGCTAGTTTTTGTTTCTAATAAAATCGCCGTTTCAAAAAAAAAGAGCATGCTTCGAAAATGTCATGGGCACGGTCTGACTAAAGGAGCTATTATTCAAATATTTTTTCACGGTCTAGACGAACCCACTCAAGGAATCCTAGACATAATAGCCGGAGGAATCTTCCTCTACAAAAGTCCAAATCAAGCTTTTCAATATCTCGAGGACAAAGTCCTTCTTGAACATGATTGGCCCATTAAATCTAAAAACAAACATCATTGAAAATTTGTTTCCTTCGCTGATGGAAGTTAGAAGCTCTAACAGTAAAATCAGATTCTCAATTCCAAAGCTTAAAAGAGGAGATGCATGAGATGCTTAAGAATTATAATAATTGCGGAGGTGACCACGCTTCTAAGAACGATGACACACCAATGTGTGAACGTCATGAAACAAATTACATCCGATCTGAAGGTTGTGAAAACCAAAATTCTTATGATTCATTTTCTCACCAATCCCTTCATGATCCTAATGATCCCGAGAAATCACTCATAAAATTAAACAATGATGTGAAAAATGATCTTAAATATTTTAAAAGATGTATCCGTAGCATGAGAACTGTTCATTGGAAACTTTTTGCCATAGACGATGGTAAAACCACCGGCGTTTTACCTAACAGAGAGTCTAAAACAGTCAACCAAGAACCTCAATCTAAACCATATTTTGAAAAATTAATGACTAAATTCTTGGATGATCAAAGAGTTTCAAATATGTTTGTCAAAAACAATGTTAATGATATGATTTTGAAGATGAAGCAAAATGAAAAGAATTTCCAAACTAAAATTAAAAACATGGAAAGAAAAATTGATGAGTGGTCGAAGTCTCAAAACGTCTCTTCAAAACAAACCGATAGGACTGACCCACCTCCTCCTTAAGCTCATATCGAGCATGTGAATGCCGTATTCACCGGGAGTGAAAAGTCCGATTATTCTCCGAAAACTCAAAAAGATCCACCGACTCCTATCATCGTTAACAATAAAACCAAAAAAGATAAACCTATTAAAACATCGAAAGGAAACAATCACATGGTCAAAACAAAAGAATATCCATTCCGTGAGTACATACCAAAGACTCCATACCCTCAACGTTTAAATGTGGATCATTCCCACTTGAACCGTATTGTCAAGGTATCCTGAATCAAGTTGAGTATAACAAAAAAATAGTAGTAGTAGCAATAGTAAATAATAATAATAAACATATAAAAAAACTAAAAAATATATATATAACAAAAAAATTGCAGTTTGATAAGTTTGATGTGCATGGGCCCGTGTGTTTCTCACTCGATTTCTACATCCAAAAAGAATGTTTTAAACTTTGTGGGTGTGTTCGCTAGAAACCCTCACAAGACTATAACTCGTCCACTCGGGACACTGAGGGGTTTAAAGGCTTGTTGTATGCGCTAAATGCAATCGTGTTGCCTACGAAAGTGCGCTTTAGTATTTTACGGTTTTCGTAGTTGTGTCTATTTTGCAGATTAAATAAAACAGGAGGAGCTTGGAATGGTGGTTGGCATTTAACACTTGGAGACTTATATAATTGGAGTATTATATTGCATGTGGTAGAATACACATGCTTGGCGTTCCGTTTTGCGCCATATTTTTTGCAGAATTCAACCAAGAAATTAAGAACCCCGAGAAGTACCGTTTTCCCTTAAATTTTCCCTATTTTCTATATTTATCAGTTCTCACATTGAGGGCAATGTTCAACTTAAGTGTGGAGGGGTAGCAAATAGGAAAATTAATCATGTCCCTCCATGTTTGCCCTGTAGAAATTTTCAAACTTTCAACTGATATTTTCTGAAAAATTTAAAAATTTATATATTGCTTTTCCAAAAACTTAAAAAATGCATACGCTTAGTAAGGCAAATCCAACCGGATTGACATTTTAACTAGCACAAAAATCAACCCACTTAAATTGTAAAGATTTAGAACTTAAGGAATTCGGGTATCCATCTTTGATACCCAAGATAATTTTTGCCTTTAGCTTGTTCGAGTTAGGGTTAAATGCAGTCATATGTGTCTATTCCGTCGTTACAGATGTGTACGTATGGTCTTTGTTCCCTTTTCTGAAACATTGGTATTGGTATAAAGTTATATGAGTGGGCCGGTAATTTAGTAGTTCCAGAACTTGTGTTTGATCATCATTTACTAGACCGCAGTGAGGTTAAGTTTTAGACAAAATCGTATGATAAGAGGTGAAATAAATCCCTATGCAATCATGTATCTGCAGCACTCGCTTTTAGTGTTGAGATCCCCAAAGTATCCCAAGAGCAAGAAAAATGTGCTCGATGAAGAAGAATTTTTGTGTCAACCTTAGTTATCGCAATATCTAGAATGAAAAGAAATCTTCAAATAAAAAAAAGAGAAAAGAAAAAATAATAAAAGTTTAAAGTATGAGGCAAAGTTCTGGCACATGTAATCAAGTTTATGTTGCTCACCTCTATCGTTATCACATTTTGCCTCTTTGAGATTTTGTCTGGTGCTCACGCCCCATCGGTCATGTTTATGAGTCTAGTACAAGCATATGGTAGCGACCTAGATTATGTCTGTGCAATTGAGTGACTTCACAAATATAAAACCCTATCTGAGTGACTCGTGTGAATTCAAAAACAAATAATTTCCCTTTGTGAGGTGCTCTATTATATGTCTATGCCTGAAAAGTTATAAAACTGGTAAACACTTATTAATGCTAAAATGATTTTTTCTCCACGTCATGATAAATTATCTTGTTTTCTCGCTTTAATTTCTTGAGGGCAAGCAATAGCTAAGTGTGAAGGGATTTGATAAGGGTGAAGTCTAAAAATACGCAACATACTTTTTCAAAAAGATTGAAATACGTAACATACTAAATATATTACGTATATCGCTAAATAACTTTCAAATTTTGAACGATATACGTAATATGACCGGGTATTGACCAAAATTTAACATGTTTGACCGGTTACCATTTACAAAAATTACAGAAATGGTCCTTGTGATTCGCATTGGACTTTCACTGTTAGTCCCTTAACTTTTTTTCACTTAATTTTTTTTTTAAATTCACTTAATTTTTAAAATACTTTTTTTTTCATTTATTCATACACTACTTTTTTACACTTATTATACTTTTTTTTCCACTTATTCATACACTAAATTTTTTTACACTTATTACACCTTTTTTAAGAAATTTTTTTATAAAAAAAATACTTAATTTTTAAAATATTTTTTTTCATTTATTCATACACTGTTTGTTTAAATATTGCGTTAAACTTTTTCCCAACTAGCACCCTCACGTGGCTTAAATTTTGACTATTAAATGTGAAATATATTTTTTAAAAGGATTTTTTTTCTAAATTTTAACTCTTAAACACTCCTCATGTGAAAAAAAAGTCTAACGTAACGTTTAGAAAAAAATTCTTTTTAAAAAAGTTAAGTTACATGAGGGGTGTTTAATAGTCAAAATTTAAGTCACATGAGGGTGTTAGTTGTGAAAAGTTTAACGTAACATTTAAAATTTTTCCTAATAAAAAGTGTAAAAACAAAATTAGTGTATTAATAAATGAAAAAAAAGTATAATAAGAAAAAATAGTATATGAATAAATGAAAAAAAGTATTTTAAAAATTAAGTTGTAAATGGTAACCGGTCAAACATGTTAAATTTTGGTCAACACCCGGTCATATTACGTATATCGTTCAAAATTTGAAAGTTATTTAGCGATATACGTAATATATTTAGTATGTTACCTATTTCGTTCTTTTTAGAAAAGTATATTGCGTATTTTTAGACTTCACCCATTTGATAACGCCTAAATTATACATGTTTTTTTAGCGGCATTATTTATATATATTTGATCATTTCTCGTGAACTTTCGGTACTTAATCAAGTATATTTGCTATTATATGTTCTAGGTATGCGTCGTGAAAGAACACGGAAGATTACACGAAGAATTGAAGCTTAAACGAAGAAATAACTCAAGTTAATGATCTCCCGACACCTGATCACTGTTTTGGCCATTACTCGGTCATACGAACTCCGTTTTAGTTGATTCAAGCGGCCACGGAAAGATAATTCAATTATCTACAACTTTGCAAAAATGGTACCTGCTGAAAAGACAAAAGTGCGGCGTACTTGCCCTAAAACCGCGGCACTTTTCCACCATAACTGAAAATTAAAGGAAGTGCGCATTAACTCCCTAAGTGCGGCGCACAAATAAGTTTATGCGGCGTACTTTGGCCCCCGAAAAGCCTATAAATACCCTCTTAGGCTCTCTCATTTCACACACTCTTACCCTCAAACCCCCAATTCGTTTGGAACCATTAGAATATGTGTTTTTGGTAATCTTGGCTTGACAAACCAAGGATCCAAACACCCCTTCAAACCACCATCACCACCATTATCTACCACCACTCCCTACCATCAATTTCCAGATTTTAATCCATCCAAGGAAGTAGCATTGAAGTGTAATTTGAATCTATAAGCGATTGTGACTTGCTTTGAATATAATAAAGTGTTCATGAGAAATTCTTGTTAAATCACCATCATTTGCTCTTGGAGTTTGGTATAATCTTGTTTATCCTTTGAATATGATTATTATTGAATTGTTTGAGTTCATAATGTGTTTTATTACTTCTTTGATTATGGAGTAGTAATCTTATGTTTGTTTGGGTATAATGTGATCTTTGATATGTAGTGTTTGGATATGAGTTTATTGAATTGGTAAAACATATTTTATATAAGAAAATAGGCCGAAAGGTTTCCTTATACATGTGTTCTTTCAATCCATCTAATATATTGGTTATAATAACTTATAAAGGCCGAAAGAATTTGTTGTTATTAATCGATATAATCACTAGTTATAATTAAAGGCCGAAAGGATTTATAACTTGTGATAACTCTATTTTCTAAACTTATAAACACTATTCCGAACACATCATTATCTAAGTGATCATTGCCTAAACAAACATACCTTAATTATTTGATTGAATCATCTTTTAATCAGTTTCGTTATAACATTCGATATATGCAAGATTTGGTTAATTTGATCCGTGACAATCATTTTAGCCGTAGCACCTTAATTACAAATTGTCAAAACTTCAATTCCCGTTGAACGACCTGGACTTACCTAAAGCTATACTATATACGAACGGGTATACTTCCCGAGTGTTGTGTTTTTAGTAAAATTCGGTATTTCTAGTATTATAAATTTAAAGCTTGGAAAACACACATCAGTTCCTCATTAATCAGTATAAATACTGTCTGTGATCAGGTAGAATTCAAAAGAATCTCTTTAACAGGGTTTCGCAGCTGCACTAGCTGTTCTCGTTACCTGAGCGTCTCAAAGCAGACAACACGGTAAGAGTGAATCAGATAGTTACTATCTATCTGATTGAGTCGTCAATTCATTTACTAGACCAAAATAGATATCTAGTTGACACAAGCTTGATTCATATAGAATCTCGCAAGTCACCTACCGCAGAGCTGTTTGATGTTGACTCTGGAAGGATTTCCATCGTCACTGTGAATACTAAAGAGTATCACTCTGATGTTCTGGCAAATATCATAAAGATAATGCGTAGGACTTTTGCACAAGTTGTGTTCTTGATGTTGAACAACAATTATATATTGGAATTTGTGTCCTATTGAGATTTTTGTTTGATCTCGTTGGCACTAGACTCTATAAGTGCACTTTTGTTATTTGGTTATTGGAAGCTGGAGCGGACTGCCACCTTTTTAATATCAACGATATCGGAATAAGAAAGCCGATAGAAGATTGTTGATCTCCATGAGAAATGAAACAAACTTTTTTTGAGAGAAGCCTGGGTAGCTGGGATGGGTTGTGCATTGCATCATTGGGTCTATGATGATTTGTATTCAATACCAGAATCATCTTTGTGATTACTGATAGATTATGCATTGACCTGATTTCTGCCTAAGGTTGTATGGAGGGCTTATTTCTTTACACTCTTTATCCTTACATTATCACCTTGTTGGGTTTGTTTCGGTGATAACTCATGCCTTGGATAACATTCTTCCCAATCTCACTTTACTCCTTTTTTTTCAATCATACCTAAGGACTTCTATTCTATCTAATGGAGTGTCCCTGGGTAGATCCCTCCGGTTCTGGCTGGATCATGGAACAAAATACCTGTTCTTAACCGCCTTATATCTCCATAAATAACAACAGTTGGTTGGTCTTTGAATATTTCCATTGAAGCCATAAAACCATTGAAAAATCAATCAACTTGTTCGTGAAACCATTTATTACACATTGAGAGTTTTCTATATCACCAAAAAGCTTCCCCTACACATTCACCTCATAATTTCAGATTACGCATGCGAGGACAGGAACACACTTATATTCAAAAGATCTTATCCATTATTAAGCCGCATTGATCACATTTTAATCACTATTCTCCCCCTCAAAAATTGCATATGTGGTGACAATTTTTGACTTACCAAGTGAATTAAAATACAAGTTAATGTACGTTGATCCACTTATAAACTAACTAATCAATGGGAGAACATAGTAGCATGACGAACACTAGAACACAAAGTGGATTTAGCTACACCAAAAAAGTGTGACGATATACATATAGTCACACATGATTTTTCGAGTGTGTGTGACTAAAGGTCGCGTGACCGTAGGGTACCTACGGTCACATTTTTGAGTTAGTGGCCGTATCTATTAAAAAATAGTGACCAAAACCTTAACATGTGTGACTAATTAGTGATTGCTGCCAAACTACACTTTAAAATATATATAATATAATAAAATATAAAATAACAATATTAATAGATATTTAAATTAAATTATTTAATATTAATATTATCTTTATTGGATAAAATATAGTCTAGAAAGTAGAATCAATAAAACCAGAAGTATATATAGTGTTCCCGTGATCGGTTATCCCCAACCGAAGGCTTAAGACTTGAAAAATCGATACAGTCGAAGATTTGAGTTTGAAGGAGAGAATTGAATTGAGAGTGTGGAAAGGTCAAATTAAACAATAACAAACAAAAACGTTTAAGAAAATCCTAAAAATTACTAAATTAAGCTGAAAAACGGGAGCACGAATCCCGAACAAAGGGGGAAAAACCTAAAATCTTTAAAATTAACCCTACGAAGAAATTTTTGCTTCTAAACTACTCTAGGGAACAAATAACGAAGAATGAAAAAGACTAGACCGAAAACGGAGTTCGTTTGACCCAAAAACGAGTCAAGACAAAAAACCGCACCCGGACCGTTCTTTAAAAAAGGAAAAGTTGTAAAAATGACCCTACGAAAATTTTTGTATTTTTCCTACAAACTATATGACAAAAGAAAATTTTCTAAAAAAGCAAAATATTTTTTTGATAATTTTTGTATTTTTTATGAATTTTTTAAACTTTTAACGAAATTAAATTATAAAAAATATTAAATGACTTCGAAAAATTCTGAAAAATTTACTAAAAATACTTTACACTATGGCAGTCCTACGAAAAATGAGAAACAAAAAGCAGCTTAAGAAATAAGCCCGTAAATAAGCTATTTCAGCTTATAAGCTTATAAAGCCAAAACACCCTTAAATATTAAGCCCCTTGAGTCTTTAACGAAAAAGACCCAAGGGCGCAGCGGTATGTAGTTATAAAAGAGGGACTGTATCGAGAGGTCCCGGGTTCGAGTCTTGCTCACCCGGGCCTCTTGTCTTTCCCTCTTTTTTTTTTGAAAACTTTGAAAAGCAAAGTTGTTAAGCTCGTGGAGCTTAACAACTTTGTCAACTACAACTTTTGCTGAAAAGCTGTCAATAAGCTTAAAAATAAGCTTTAAAGTGACAGAATAGCTTAAAAAGGCTTAAAGGCTAAATTTTTGCTAAGTAATTTTGGACATGTGGGTAAATAAGCTAAACTAGGATATAATTAAGCTAAGAGTGAAACATAGACTTAGTGTTAAATAATTCATATCAATTCACTACAACAAAAGGACCTTTGGGCACGGGGACTTCTTAGCAACGACAAGGTGCTACAGGTCCCATTTTCAACACTGGTTTTGTTACAAGTTTGAGTGGTGACCCACACTTTTAGCGATGACACATGTCGTCGTTGAATGTGTATAATAAATAAATAGTACGGAGTAATAGTTTTTATATTATATAATCTTTTTTATTAAAAAAAGATAATTTACCTCACCCAAAAAATATTTAACGAGCTAAAAGTATATATAAATTTAATAATATTTATTTTTAAGATTAAATAATTTATTTCAAATTAAAAAAAATTAATATAAAATTAAAATACATTTTTATGAATAGGTATATACCCTTAGTGTCGACAAGTATTGTCGCTAAATGTATATATCAATTAATATTAATTTAAATTTATATATAATTGGAGTTAAAATTAATTATAAAGAATATAAAACTTAGTTTATTGACAAAAGTAATATTATAATTAATAAATTATAAAAATTATTTTGGTTGTTAAAATGTGTTTAAGTTGTAAAGGTAGTTAATTATATATCATCAATACTTTTGTATACGTACGTGTGTCAATTAAAAGACGTTCTTTCATATATGCATTATCATGAAGTAGTTAAGTTGGATCATAAACATAACTCAACTTATGTTAGGATTCATAACACACCTAATAACATTTGACACTATTCAAGCTACCTATTAGAATAAAAAAAAAAAAAAAAAAAAAAAGGGGGGGGGGGGGGGGGGGGGGGGGGGGGGGGGAATCCATTGTAAGTTGCTTATTGGTGTTGTACAAGTGGGACAAGAATCATAAGAAAGTTGAGTTATCATTTAGGATCCCTATTTAATGATTTCAATATGCTTCTTCACCATTAACCGTCGTGTACCATCATCGTAAAGCACATTTAGTGAGAAGCATTGGGAATTATTTAAGAGCGTTAAGATTTGTAAAATCTCAACTTAATTTGACCACTGATTAACAAGATAATGTTGTTCATGACCATTGGTTAAGATCATAACAGAAGTTGAGTTATCTTTAAGATCTAACTTAAGTACTTCACGATGATTCTTCACCAAATGGAAAAAATTACTACCATTGTTGTTACCTTAGACGCCATGAGTGCCCTTTGGTATAGGATCAAGTGTCGTAAACCACAAAGTTTTTTTATGAGAAAGTACGTAAATATAGATGATGTGTTCTAGCATTGTTACAACTAGTTTTATTATGATCTTTTTGGTTTTTAGTGGTAATCAATTAGTGTAGGGTAAGGAGGCTCTTATAAAGAATTTTTAAGAAATGAGATTCAAAGAACCATATAACAATTCTGATCTTTATGTTCATCATCAAAATAACAATAAAGATGCTTCTTCATAATTAAACCATGGCTTCTCTGATGGTTTTAAGACCGTGTGTTTACATCCTCTTTATATCAATATTATCTCGTCTGATTTGTTAACATATTTTGTATATCAATATCATCTTGACAAATCTAACATCTTGTGTATATTAATGTCATCATGATGTGGGGTAAGATCGCTATTATGAAGAATTTTGAAGAAATGAGATTGTGTAGTCCATCAAAGGAGTTGAGCTATCTTTAGGATCCAACTTTAGGATCCTAAAGAAAACACACCACGATATACTCGTTTTAATATCATGTTGAACTTACGATACAGGAAGTGAAATCCAAGAAATTTAGAACAAAATAAGAAGGTGTTTGTGCCAAGGATATAACTGATGTTAAAGTTGAAGCAAAGCCGTTAGTTTACACACGCACACATATACAAGCATGCATGGGCACGCACACTCACACACACTTGACTCATAACTTTTTATAATTTGCGCACTAACGATGTTGAAACACCACTAACACGATATTATTAGCATATTATTGACACACAATAATTATTTAGCTAACAATGTTGACACACTTTCACATAACTTTTGTAATTGACACACAATGACAGAGTTGTCAAATATGAATTATTGACACATAGAGGATTTTTCTACGCTTTATATCCTTTCTATCTTAAAACACTTTTTATTTAATCTAAAGCCTATATACACATACACACGCGTACGCGTGCAACAAAATTTAGGAATTATAATTCATTAAGTAATGAGAAAAAAATACCCTTCAAAATTTAAGCAATTTAGATAACCAAAACGTCCATAACCTAATCTACTACTTATTAGCAATAGAGGATACATCATTATATGAGCTAAAGTTAATAATTCTAATAACCTTTTTTCTCTGATAATGTAGATAACAAACAAAATTAGAAAAGTTGGAAATAACTTAACTTTTATAAGTGCTTTTGAAATTCCATAGAACTGGAGTAAGTAATATACGAAACTGATCTTAAGAAAATGACACAATTTAAAATATGATTTATCTAATATAACTAATCCTTATACAAGCTTAAGGAATTCGATCTATTGAAGTGGGATCAACATTTTTGAAAAATGCTTAACGTATGTATAAATCCCTTATCTTTCTGAAAACAACTAGTAATCAAATATATCAGAATTAAATAAAAATTTAATAAAAAGGGTCATGTAAATTTAAAATCATCCAAAAAGAATCCATTCAGATCGAATCACACAAATCTTTCACCGAACATCCTGTCGTTAATGATTTTGTCATTTTAAATATACCTGAAGAGGATGTTGAACCCAAACAAATAATTCTTGATCCTGATGATAAGCCTATGTGGGAAAGTGCTAAGACCGTAGCACCGACTCCTAAATCTGACATTATTCAACTGATTTGATGACAACTTTGTTATCAATAGTACATACTTAAATAGTAAGATTCTGGAAATTAAATTTTGATGGTCAATACTGCGGGCCGATCTGCATGACCACATCCGTGAATTTCTTGCAATCCTGCAACATTTTTCAGGATAGTGTGGTAAAAACAGAGTGAATTTGTTAACCATTTGATATTTCCTTTTTCCTTATGCGAAAAGCAAAACCCTGGTTTATCGAACTTACTGATGATATAACATAGTGGGAACAAATTGAAAAACTTTATATAAACAAATTTCTTTCCACCTTCGTTGTTTAACCATCTTTTACTTGAAATCCAAAAGTTTCTCCTCATCGTAGAGAAAGTTAACCGAAGCCGGTTACGATAAAGACATGCTTCGAAAATGTCATGGGGCACACGGTCTGACCAAAGGAACTATTATTCCAAATATTCTATCACGGTCTAAGACGAACCACACTTAAGGAATCCTGGACAAAACTGCTGGAGGAAATCTTCCTCTACAAAAGTCCACATTCAAACTTTTCATTTCTTGAGGACAAAGTCCTTTTCAAACATGATTGGTCCACTAAATCTCAAAACGATCATCATCAAAAATCTGTTGCTTTCACGCGATATAAGTAATATGGATGATGATAATTCCTCGATTAATTAGAAAAATTGGAAGCTTTTAACTATAAAATGGATCTCAAATTATAAGCCTAAATGAAGAATTACAAGATATGCGTGAGAAATATAATGAGCTTCGAAATGGAAACGCTTCTAAAAACAACATGAACGATGACACTCCGATGTGTGAACGTCATGAAGCAAATTACATCCAATCTGAAGGTTATCAAAACCGAAATTCTCATGATTCGTATTCTCACCAATCCCATCATGATCGTAATGATTCAATTGGAAACTTTTTGCCAGAGACGATGGTAAAACCACCGGTGTTTTACCTAAGAAAAAGTCTAAACCTGTCAACCAAGAACCTCAATCTAAAACAGATCTTGAAGAATCAATCATAAAATTCTTGGATGGTCAAAGAGTTACAAATATGTTTTTCAAAAACAATGTTTACGATATGATTTTAAAGATGAAGCAAAATGAAAAGAATTTCCAAACTATCTTTAAAATATGGAAAGAAAAATAGGTGAGTGGGAGAAGTCTCAAAACGTCTCTTCAAAACAAACCGATATGACTAACCCTCCTCTTCTTCATGCTCAAACTGAGCAAGTGAATGCCGTATTCACTAGGAGTAGAAAGTCTGATGATTCTTTAAAAATTCAAAAAGGTCCACCACCTCCTATTATCGTTAACAATAAAATCTGAAAAGATAAACCTATTAAGACATCGAAAGGAAACTATCACATGATCAAAACAAAAGAATATCCATTCCGTGAGTATATACCAAAGACCCCATACCCTCAACGTTTAAACGTGGATCATTTCCACTTGAACCGTATTGTTAAGGTATCTTAAATAAAAATAATAATAATAATAGTAGTAGTAATAGTAAATAATAATTAAAAAAAACAAAAATATATATATAAAACAAAAAAATTTGCAGTGTGATAAGTTTGATGTGCATGGGCCCGTGTATTTCTTAGTCGATTTCTGCATCTAAAAAGAATGTTTAGAACTTTGTGGGTGTGTTCGCTAGAAACCCTCACGAGACTATTAATCGTCCACTCGGGATACCGAGGGGTTTAAAGGCTTGTTGCATGCGCTAAATGCAATCGTGGTGCCTACGAAAGTGCGCTTTAGTATTTTACGGTTGTTGTGTCTATTTTACAGATTAAATAAAATAGGTGGAGCTTGGATTGCTCGTTGGCATTTTACACTTGGAGACTTATATAACTGGAGTATTATATTACACGTGGTAGAATACACATGCTTGGCGTTCTGTTTTGCGCCATATTTTTCAGAATTCAACAGAGAAATTAAGAACCCCGGGAAATACCGTTTTCCCTTAATTTTCCCTATTTTCTATATTATTCAATTCTCACATTGAGAGAAATGTTCAACTTAAGTGTGGTGGGTAGAAAATAGGAAAAATTAATCATGTCCCTCCATGTTTGCCCTGCAGAAATTTTCAAACTTTCAATTGATATTTTCTAGAAAATTTAAAAATTTATATATTGCATTTCCAAAAACTTAAAAAATACATACGCTTAGTAAGGCAAATCCAACCGGATTGACATTTTAACTAGCACAAAAATCAACCCACTTAAATTGTAAGGTTCGCCTCAAGATCTTAAGGAATTCAGGTATCTATCTTTGATACCCAAGATAATTGTTTTCCTTTAGCTTGTTCGAGTTAGGGTTGAATGCAGTCATATGTGTCTATTCCATCATTATGGATGTGTACGTATGGTCTGTTAGATGATATCATTTCATCACCATGAACACAAAAATAAGAAAAAGATTTTAAAGAGAGAAAGAACTAGAGAGAGAAAAGAGAGAAAATAAGATGGTTACTTGCACTTGGAAAATAAGAATGAGAAGCAACACCCTCTTCACACTTGGAGAGGAATTTATATAGTTACAAGAGATAAAACCCTTCATGTGTTTGTTTGCAAATATGGTTTGGGCCGAACTCACTTACTAAAGGGGCCCTTTTAAAGCCCAACTCTAAGGCCCAACTAGCTTAGAGTAATTCTTGTAAAACTATGTTTTCCTATACAAGGCTCGGGATTGATAATGACCATCACTTTACTAAAAACACGGCTAACAATCTCCCCCTAAGGGGTGGTCATTTAATTGTGGATCCTTCTTGTGACGTCTTGAGTCTTGGAGCCTTGTGTTCTTGGGAATTCTTTTTAAAGATCCTTCTGCATGCTTGTGACCTTGGATCTTGATCTTTAACTTGATATACTTTGAAAAAATACTGATATCGTGGTCTTTGGCCTTGATTTGTCTTGACTACTGAGATCTCTGAATCTTTATCCTTGAATCTTTATGCCGCCTTGCGATCTTGTGTCTCCACCCTCATGCTCAAGGTCTTGAAAGCTTGCTTACAATCTCCCTTAACATGTTCTTTAACATGATTACTTGTTCCACATCATGGTAGGAGTAGTACTTGATCCAATTGTGAGATATATCTTTGTTATTATCTGACAATCTTGTCAAAAATGTTCTTTTGAGGGAGTGCTTGTACATCAGAGATTGCAGAAGACTTTGATAGTTTTAGCTTTCATCATGTATATATCATTGTCGATTGAGCATGAGGTCTTGAATCTTAACTCCGCTAGAATGAGGTTGTAACGCCGTCACTTATACCTGAAAATTAATGTTAGTGATAAACAGCAGATATAGACGAATATGGCTTTGTCATTCATCTTGAGTTCGGTTACATTAACCTCCAGTTTCATAAGGACCATTTTACAGTATAAATACTGTACTTGTGATCAGGTAGGTTCAATTTAGAAGAATCTCCTTGACAAGGTTTCCAGCCCAAAGTATTAGATCCTCTAACGCGATTGCATTAGATTCACCATACTTGCTTGTTCTCATTACCAAAATGTCTCAAAGTAGACAACACGGTAAGAGTGAATCATATAGTAACTATCTTTTTGATTGAGTCTTCAATTCATATACTGGACCAAAAATTGATATCCAGTTGACAAAATATTGATTCATTTAGAATCTCGCAAGTCACCTACCAAGAGCTTGTTTGATGTTGGCTCAAGAAGGATTTCCATCGTCACTGTGAATACTAAAGAGTATCACTCTGATGTTCTGGCAATTATCACAAGGATAATGCGTAGGACTTTTTGATACCAAATGTTGTATAATGATGTACGACATTTTGTATATTGGAATTAGTATCCTAGTGAGATTTTTGATGGATCTCGTTGGCTCTAGACTCTATAAGTGCACATTTGTTATTTGTAAAACGGAGGCTGGAGCGGACTGCCACCTTTTTAATATCAACGAGCTCGGAATGAGAAAGCCGATAGAAACGTGTTGATCTCTGTGAGAAATGAAACAAAAATCTTTTGAGAGATTCTGAGTGGCTAGGGATGACTTGTCTTCATTACCAGAATCATCTTTGTGATTACCGATAGATTATGCATTGACCCGGTTTCTGCCTAAGGTTGTATGGAGGGCTTCTTTCTTTACACCCTTTATCCTTACAATTCTTTTTCATTCTTCAACCCCTTCAATGTTATTCCAATGCGTCCTCATTATCACCATGTTGGGTTTGTTCCGGTGATAACTCATGCCTTGGATAACATTCTTCCCAATCTCACTTTACTCCTTTTTTTCAATCATACCTAAGGACTTCTATTCTATCTAATGGAGTGTCCCTGGGTAGATCCCTCCGGTTCTGGCTGGATCATGGAACAAAATACCTATTCTTAACCGCCTTATAACACCGTAAGAAACAACAGTTGGTCGGTCTTTGGTATTTCCATAGTAGCCATAAAACCATTGAAAAAGCAATCAACGTGTTCGAGAAATCATTTATAACACATTGAGAGTTTTCTAAATCACCAAAAAGCTCCCCTACACATATGCATCATATTATGAAAGAGTTTTTCACATGTGGGGTCGGGAACGCACTTATATTCAAGAGATCTTATCTGATATTAAGCAATATTGATCACAATTTAATCACTATTCTTCCCCTCAAAAATTGCATATGTGGTGACAATTTTTAAATTAACAAGTGAATTAAAATACAAGTTAATGTACGTTGATCCACTCTTAAACTAACCAAACAATGGGAGAACAGGAATGCAAATATCAAAATTTATACTCCCCCATCAATGATAGATTAGAGTGAAAACTTGGAGTGGGAGTTTGTTGAGCACATAATTTTGAAAGATTTTGAATATTTTATTTGAAAATTTCTTGAAAGAATTGTGCTCAACAGGAAAATATGTGAGATATATCTGATTAAACATCATTTTCCTTAAAACTTCTCTTGAGCATTCAAAACTTTGAATGTTTATATGACTCTGCTCAAGACCGAGGAGAGATGAACTTCTCGTTGTTTAGGAATAATGTGCATAAATGAACATTTTCCTTTCTTTGAGGACCGAGTCCTAAGCTGACATTTACTTAGAAGTCGTAGAGAAAATTTGAAGAGACATGTTTTGAAAATTTTTGAAACTCTCGCTCGAACTTCATTTATATACCCGTGTTAATGTTAATCAACATTTCTAGGGTACGTAAATGTTATCGATTTACGAGAGACATGTCGGAGAATATTATTTTTGGTATTTTTTGAAAATTTTTGATTTTGTATTTTGCTTTTATATGTTTTATATGTTTTATTTTGCTTTTCTGATAAATATATACAAAGAATTACTGTGATTTTGCAAAATGTTCAAGCTTCCGTGGAGACAAACTGCGCATACCAAGGCGACGAACCAAATAATTAAACCTATCCATTGGAAGAGCCTTAATGAAGAGGTCGACCAATTGGTAATCAGTCGTGACAAAATACAGTTCAATCGTACCCTTTTCCACGTGGTCTTTTATGAAATGGCAGCAAACGACGATGTGTTTGGTTCTTGAGTGTTGGACCGGGTTGCAGGATATGGCTATGGCTGATTTCAAATCACAATAGATAGGAATCTCGTTAAAGTGAAAGCCATAATTCGTTAATTATATCCGCATCTAGGGGTGTTAACGATCTGAGCCGAGTCGAGTTTCATCATATTCGAGCTCAGCTTGATTAACTATTAATCGGCTCGAGCTCGAATAATTTTTCAAAATCCTATTCGAACTCGAGCTCAAATATATTATTATTGTTCGAGCTCGAGCTCGATGCTCGTTTACCTATTTTATATTTTTGTACTCAAGCTCATGTGCTAGTTTATTGGCTCAAGCTCGATAGACTTTATGCTTAACCAAAGCTCGAATATGCTTGTTTATAAGTAAGAGATAGTTTTATAACTTGAGTTAAAGATAAAGAGGTTTTTTTACTAGAAACCTATTTACTATACTAGTTTACTTTTAATACTAGAGAAATGGGAGTCTAGATAGTCCGTTAATCAGGTAACTAGAATATGGATTTTGTTTATTATAGTGGTATCTGTAAAGGCTATTTCTTTCTCTCATTCGATGTGGGATGGCATGACAAATTTGTTTAGTGTATCATTCTTACAGACAAACTCACAAAAGATGTTATATTATCAAGTAATTGATAATGAATAAAAGCCTATATACAAATAAATTGTAGTTTGTTTATATCTAATATCAAAGTATTAAAGTGTTTGATTGGTTAATTCAAAAGAAGTTATTTTGTTTTACGACCTCTGTGTCATTGGATTGTATAACTCTTAACAATAGTTTAGATTTGTTAACAAACAACTCCATTATGCCTATAGCAAATAAATAGTAAAGAGTTGTCTATATTTTAAGAGAAATGATAAATGGTTACGGAAATTATTAATCTATAACGTGTAATTTCATGTTCTATGTTAAAAACAACATCAATAATCTAAGAATGTTGTCCATATTTGAGGAGATATGATAAATAGTTATGAAGAATATGTCTTAATATAGATGCACTTTTATCCTTTCAACATAAACAAAAAGATGCATGTTAATTTATAAACATGTTGTTAAAAGTAATACATATTTCATTCAAAAGTATAACAAGTCATCAAGTATTGACATGTATCACTTCTTGATAATTTTGGATAGAGTATTTATAAACAATGGATATATTGATGAACATTTGTGTATTTATGAATATTTTTTGAGTATTTATAAACAACGGATATATTGATGAACATTTGTGTATTTATGAACATTTCGTACTGATTAACTTTTGCTACTGATAAATATTGTGTATTGGTGAAATTATGATGAAAATAAACATAAGCGAAACCTAATTTTATGCTTTTATATTTTCAAGCGATTGAACATGGATGTATTTTGTAATGATTGAACGAATATATGATGAAATTAAGCATAATCGAAACCTAATTTTGAGATTCTTTTTAATTATTTAAAATTGAATTTGTGATAGAGATGTTTATTAGTGATGAAAGGTAGATGATGAAGAAGAAGAAGAAACAAATAAATATGAAAGTGAAGGAATTGACTATAAATAAATGACTATGATTATGAACATGGCGAACACGAAGACTCACATTGTAATATTTTGCTTCATGAATCTTAGTTAGAGGATCATCATTCCATACATGCTAACCAACAAACCTTATATCACTTTGCCTACCACACTTGCCCACTCACTTTGCATACTATACTTGTCCACAACAATAACCCAATGCAAGAGTGTGGGTACCATACTACCTACATATATGAATACCGTTGTGGGACAATAACGTAAAGAACAATCAAGAAGTGCAACAAAAAAAGAGAATGAAAAAAAGCATTTTCATTTACCTCATCAAAAATTATACCCCCTCCGTCCCATAGTGATGTTACATGTATATGTTTGTATACGATGATGAAAGAAGGATATGTATACATACACATATACGTTCATACACTTTAATGTCGCTCCTAACCATTATGTTGGTCGATGGTCCTTTCTTTACGTGTTACTAACAAGAGTCGTCTTTTTCCATCTTCTTCTATCTTCTCCTAATGATCTTGTGTTATTGAAAACAATACGATAACTATAGTTTCTCGAATTGTAACTAGTGTTAAGTCTTACTCCGGGTGCGAAGAAGCAAATGGTGTACATTCTTGTTCCGGGTATGGTTAAGCAAATGGGTTTGTGTCTTTCTAGTGTGGTTTGTGTACGTGTGTATAGTTCACGAGGTCGTTGTGGGTTGTTCCTAGATAGAGGGCCCGTTCAAGAATTAGCTTGGGTCTAGGTGTAGATTAGTGAAAGCTATTTTATGGTTTGACCACCATAAGCATTTGTTAGCCGTGAATGATAATAGGTGTCGCATATATAAAACTGGATTTACGGGTGATCTGAACTCTTCATCCTGAACCAGTATATATCATTATGTTTGTTTTCTTTTGTCTTAGCTCATTAATTACATTATTTACTTACACTTTGGTATATACTTCTTGTTTGTTTATACATACTTGTTTATAAACTTGACTTTTAATTTAAACCTTAAAATAATTAAGAAACGTAATCTAACCATCTACGGGGTTTCACACGTATGAAGTCGTTGAACACATTACTTATTTGTTCAAGAATAATTAACTTAGAATGTTTATCAACTTTGATATTTAATGCATTGTTTATTTGTTCATAAAAAGTTAACTTAAAATGTTTATCAACTTTGATATAGCAGTGACACACCATAATGTAATACATTTTACATTCAACAAGAACTAAACACTTGAAGTGTTATGTGTAGTTTATAATGATGCAATTACTTAATAAAAAGAGAATATTTATAAATTGTAATCAAATTGAAATTACATAGAATCCCACATCGAAGGAGAAAGAGAAGTGAAGAAAGAAGAGGATCTATAAAGATAGAGTCATAAGACCAACTATATTAAAGAGATTAATTAGATGTACTTGAAACGTCTAATTTTATGCTAACGAGGCATACAGACCCGTGTGATGCACACGGCTTGTGTCAAAAAAAATTCTCATGTGGTTGCTTGCATAATGATTTTGTTAGAATGTTGATGCGTTAGTCTGATTGTGTATACTTGGATGAGCCGTTGTAATGTTTAGATGCGTTGTTGAAACATGCAAACCCGTGCGATCACAGCCTAGGTTGTTTTCTAATGTTTATTGCATAATAGATTCAGCTAAATCAAAAAAGCCTTTAAAAGGAATATACTAATTAAGTGATTTTGTATAAAAGCTTTTTCTCGTGAAATACATGTTGGACCAATGTCAAATAATATTTACATATCTACAATTCTACATCTTTATATATATGCTACGCACCACTCGTAGTTTGCTCAAAGTAAACGAATAGACAAACAATAAAATACAATACAATAATAAAAAATATACAATATGATACTACGTAGTAAAAAAAACATGCACATCCTAATTGGTGGAGTTTATATAGTGACTCATAGTGAGGATATGAAGAGACTTTATAAATAGCAAAGCTTTTGATTTTCTTAATAACTGAAACTATAAAGTTTGATAAGGAGATAATGGGATGCTAAAAAGACTAAAAGTTGCACAGAATTGAGTTCACATGTAAAAATACATTGATCACTAATCATTAATACTCCATGATATTGAGTTTCAGTATGCATTTGGGTTTTGTACTTATGGCTCTCTGAGTGAGACAAATCATTTAAAGATACAGCCCCAATAAATTTAGGGGCTCAATCTTTTAGTATACCATTGATCATGCCATTTATTCACATAGATTTGTACAATATACAAAGCTTGTGTTACACTACACAATATATACATCAATAGAACACACACATAAATTACTTATCTACAACAACAAAGAAAAAAAAGTTCTAAAGCCTAAAGCCTAATTTCAAAATTTTGGGTTCCCTTTCATGGGGATCCTTAATTTCGACCAAAAGAGAATACCGAACACTGTTCGAATGAACTGAAATTCCGGGTTCCCTTTCATGGGGATCCCTAATTTTGACCAAGAGAGAAGAGAGGACTTATCTATAGCAACAAAGAAAACAATAGTTCTAAAGCCTAAAGCTTAAAGCCTAAACCCTAAAGCCTAAAGTCTAAACAATGTACCAAAATTTCGGGTTCCCTTTCATGGGGATCCCTAATTTTAATCAAAAGAGAATATCAAACGTTGTTCGAATGGACCAAAATTTCGGGTTCCCTTTCATGGGGATCCCTAATTTCGACCAAGAGAGAAGAGAGGAGAGGTATATGATGAAAAATAAGGTTTAGGGACCCCCTATTTATAGTGTTAGGATTAGGGTTAACTTTGAGAAAAAACTACATAATTTTGACACAAATGGTCCCTCCCTCATTAATACTTTGACACAAATGGTCCCTCCCTCATTAATACTGCTGCATTAAATGTGAAAACTCTACATATTTTTCGGTATAATCATGGAAGCATGGGGTACTCCTCAAGATGCTTATCAATGTATGCAGTAGGGTTTTGTACTTATGGCTCTCTGGGTGAGACAAACCATTTAAAGATACAACCCCATTAAATTTAGGGGCTCAATCTTTTAGTATAATAGATGAATTTTGACATATTTCAAGTTTCTGCTAATTAGTTTAAACTATGTTATTAGCATTTCTTAAAACATGTAAAACATAATTATATAAAAGGTAGTTTAGCTCGACTAGCTCGTTTAGCTCGTTCGACTCGACTAGCTCGTTTAGCTTGTTCGACTTGATTAAATAAATGAGCTTTCGAACGAGCCGAGCTAATTATTAAATTCATAAGCTCTGCTCGTGAAACTTATCGAACACTATTTTTGGTTTGAACTTGAATCAAGCTCGATAACTTTCAAGCTCGACTCGAGATAAACAAGCTCGAGCTCGAGTAACTCGTTAAAAGCTCAACTCGTTAACACCCCTATCCGCATCCAAAGGACTTGTGCACAACAAGCGGATAAAGACACATATTATGCTTCCGCGGTTGACAACGCCGTACAGTCTTGCTTTTTCGATGACCAGCTTACCAACTTTTCGTCTAAGAATTGAGTTCCACCAGAAGTACTCTTGAAGGTGTCTCGACATCCCGCATAATCAGCATCTGAAAATCCAGTTAGTTCAAAACCAGAATCCTTCGTATACCAGAGACCCATATTAACGTTCCTCGGAAATAGCAAAAGATCCTTTTAACCTCTTTGAGGTGCTTCTCGGTTGGCTTAGCCTATTACCGAGCACATAAACAAGTGGCATGTACAATGTCCGGTCTGCTTGACATAAGATACATAAGGGCACCAATCATGCTTCGATATTTCGTTGCATCGACTAGAGTCCCATTTTGATCTAGGTCAAGTTTATCTTTGATCTCCATTGGAGTACCAATGGGATCACAAGTTTCCATTCCATATTTTTTAAGGATTTCTAACACGTAGTTGGACTGGTTTATCAAGATGCCATAGGGGGATTGGTTAACTTGTAAACCAAGGAAAAATGTCATTTCCCCCATCATCGACATTTCGAAGCGGCTTTTCATAAGGTCAGCAAATAATTGGGTATATCTAGGATTTGTAAGCACAAGAATTAGCAGAATAACCAATGAAAAAGCCTATAGAGCTTTTCATAAGAGGAATTTGGCATCCGTTTGATTGTTGGTTCCTGAGGGTTAAAAGTACATACATTATCACCATTAGAGCTGTCAGACTAACACTCAGATTCACTGGATTCGATTATTTTTCCTTTAAGGTCAAAGATTCTTCCAGTTGGTAACCACCTAAGGCAAGATCTAGGTTTACTAGGCTTAGGTGAAGCAAGTCTTTCTTTAGACCCTACTTTCTTAAGTTTCATGACCTTTGGCTTATGTTTCTTTTTATTTGCACTGTTTGAAACATTAGCATTGAAGTTATTCATACGAGAATTCATGTCATTCACATAATTAAGCATATAGACATCATGATTAGAAGTAATGAAACATTGCTTACACATAGCACAAACAACTTCAGATTTATCATTCCGAATAGCAAGCTTAATGTTATTATGTCACACCCCGTAAATTTCAGGCCATTATTTTAAACTTTTCCGTTTAATATTTTAACGTTTATAAGTTACGTGTTAAATTGTCGTTAAACCGAGAAGTTGTCCCGCATAAATTTAAAAAACGTCATCGGATGCGTTTCGGCTTCGGGCTAAGTTTAGTCTAATTATATTATACGTGATTTGATCATTCTATAATGCTACGTAGGTCGCGTACACTTTCGTTTACGATTTTTACGTTATTCATGTACGTTTTATATTTTAGCGTTTTATGTCAAACGAAACCCCGGAAACTCACCACCTTTGCATGGAAACCAAAAATTCAACCATTATGGTTAATCTTGTTAAAATTTTGAAATTTCCCTCCCTTTAGCTTTTAAATTTCAAACCAAACTCAAAATAAATGGAAAAACATTTTTATTTTTGAAACTACCATGCATGTGCTAATGTAAGATAAGAAAATGACATGTTTGTATTCATCCACCATGCACTAACATGAGCTTGTAACCCCTTACACAATTTTTGTCTCATTGTATGTGAGGACCACTAAACCACTAGCAAAAATATGGAGTACATTCATTTTATTTTTCAAATGGCTCAAACTTGGCCAGGTCCTTCACCTTTTCTTTCCTTTCTAGCTGAACCACACAAGGACCACAACAAGGGTCCAAGTCACTTGACTAGAACCAAGCTAAGTCCTATAAATACTACACCTTATTCACTTATAGGGTTTATCTTTCTCCCCAAGCCTCTCCAAAAATTTTCTCTCATTCCTTTTCTTTCTTTGGGTCGGCAACAACAACACCAATAAGGGTGTTCATACTTTTCATTTTTTTCTCAATCCAAGCATTTTAAGTTGGTTTCTTTTCATATCTAAGGTGTTTCTAAGTGTGGGTTTAAAGGTTTTCAAAATTTTGCCAGATTTCAAGAGTTAGGGTTTTGGTTACTTATTTGGGGTTTTTCAAGTTCAAGTCTTCCCTCTTTATTTCTTATTTCATAAGCTTGTTCATCATTCTTGTAAGATTATTTCTTGAACCATCTACTTCTCTATTATATTCTTATGCTCTTGATCAAGTTTTACATGTCATATTGTGTTTGTGTTAATTTGTCAAAAAGAAACAAGATGATTTGTGAAATAATAAAATTTTAAGCTTTCTTTTATATTCATATTGTTATTATGGTAAGGATGAGTGAATTTGTGTGTTGATATGATGATGAGGTTGGGGTTAGGTTAGACATAAGTGTGGTTTTGTTGTTTTAGTAGTCGTAAACGGAGATTAGGATTAGATTAGGCACTATGGTTAAGTTGTGGTGGATTTTGAACATATTTTTGACAAAACGAGTTGCTGTCCCGATTTAGTTTTTGGGTTTTTAGCGACTTAAAAATGTTTTCATTAGCTAAGAAAGTAGTTTTCGGATAGCTCGTTTCGTATAGATAGTTTTCCATATATCGCACGCTAAAATCGGACTTAAAACGACCAAGTTACGCTCAAATGAAACTCAAAATATTTTTCGGCAAATATGGTTTTACTACGATCAGATTAGGAACTTAAATGGACGAATCGGACCCCTTCGATTCCGAATCGGCCAAAGTGTAAAACACGAAAGTTGTCCGGAATAACGTTTTCCTTCCGGTTATAGCGAGATTTAAGCTCAAAGTGCATTATGAGCGAGATAAACCTTATTTTCGTCTAGTCATTTTTCGGATACTAAATTCTTTTATAAAAAGGACATTTTAATTGTATTGAGTCAGTTTTGGTTTCGAAAACCTTAGGAATTAATGACGTCGTGTTTGAATATTGTTATGAAGGTTTAGAAGTTTTAAAACACGGTAATTCGGAATCGCCGAACGTTGCTAAAAATGGAAACATAGGATATATTAGCGAGATTGACGTAAAAGATAGACGTTTAGGTTTCGCTAACACTTTTATAGAATTATGGACTTGACAAATATAGGGGACGGTATTAACGTCCCGAAACTTAGAACTTTTCTAAAATAGAAACTTTTTAAAAATAGCAACTTTCCGAAATTGGATAGCTTTCGTAAAACATGGTGTAATGTTATCATAAACTCTATACTATCGAAACGACACATTTTCCTAAATAAACTAAAGCACAAACACTTATTGATGTCTATTTCTTCTATAAGCGTCCCATACGACGTTTCGTTATTTACTTTTCGTTTCTGAAGCGCGTCTTTTAATTAGGTCGCGGTTAGAGTTGTTCGATTTTATTATTTTCTTTGTTGAATCACTATCTCACCGTTTGTTTAAGGTGGGTTTATAGCCTCACGTTTTTACTTATTTTACATATACTTTATAATATTTTGGGGTGAGAACATGCTCGTTTACATTATTGGTTTCAAACTCGTTTATATGTGCGATTTCAAACTCATTTACATTATGGATTTCAACTTGTTATATGCTCGTTTACAAACTCGTTTACATGAATGATTTCACACTCGTTTTACTTATGGATACAAGTACGTTAAACTTTTACAAATACATTGGTTGCTTTTACTATGGATACAAATGCTTTAAACTTTTACGTATTGACTAAGTTTCCCTATTGCCATGTAGTATACACTATCATGAGCCGTTAATTACTTCGTGTAAGCATAAATGCTGTGAATAGATCTATTGGGGTTGACACCTCCACCTTGAGAATTCTGGATGAGTACATTGGCCAGTGGGTGCATTTCATTTAGGGTAGTACTTGGGTGTTTCGGCAAAACATCGGATTGAGACGAATCTAAAAGACTAGGATTTACATAACTTGTTAAGGCTTCGGTGTCATGAGCTTAGAACAATATTGTAAACATTTTTGTGTGATATTGTATGTGTTACAATAGTCATACACACTCGGAAACGTTGTGGTTCACACTACTTTTATTTAACGATATTGATTGCTAAATACTTTACCTGATACTGTGAATAAAGCAGTAGTCACTAAACTCTTTTTGGTCCTTGTAAATACTTACTTAAACCCACTAACTCATCAACTTTATGTTGACGTTTTTAAGCATGTTTTTCTCAGGTATTTAGCTGTGGATGTCTTTGATTGATATATGGTGTCTCATTGTATGGCCTGGTTTTAAGAATCTTTATTTAATGATTAAACATCATTGACAAATTTCAAACCTTATTTACGCTTCCGCATTTGACCTTTTAAACTTATTCACGCTTTCGCATTTTATCTTTGAACCATTTGAAATTTTTTGTAAAACTCTAACTATTTTATTTAATGCAACGATGTTGGATTTCAAAAATGTATCCTTAGAGGTCGTTCTTTATATTTTATGTGATGCATATTCATGACGTCACGCCCTCAGATGCCTATTCTGACTAGACCTGATTTGGGGGTGTGACAGATTGGTATCCAGAGCAAAGGTTATAGAGAACCAGATAGTGTATTAGGTCTGGTCTATAACCAGTACGTGATCCTTATGTGACTATTTTCCTTTTAGCATATACGTTTATTTACGTATGCCTTATACGTGCTTTTGCTATGGCGTGTACGTGAGTATCATTTTTCCTTGAGCCTGCTATGATATGGGTTTACCTCAGCCCTGCAATTATCTTTCCTTGCGTTTATGTTGCTTTGCGTTTATTTTTGCCCTTGAGCTCTATTTTGCTACGAGCTTACGTTTGTCTTGTGTTTATCTTTTCTTTGCGTTTACATTTGCCTTACGTATATTTCCCCACTTGTTTATACAGAAGTTTTCTATATAAATACTAAACTTTTCCCAAGACATTGCGAGTGAGGCAATGATCTTTAAACTATTCTAATACATTGTGAGTAAAACAATGGTCTCGTTTTTTCTAAAACATCGTGAGTAATACGATGGACTTTAAAACTTTTCATGACTTTAAATAATACTGTTTTGCATAACTTTGAAACCCGTTACAGTTTGCCGACCCCACTGATTATCCTACTATTCGAATTTGAAGACGATTTTGAACACCCGCCCCATACTGTTGAATACGATATTAACCTACATTATCCTATATCTCGTAACGTCTCAATCTTTTTTACTCCTGGTAATTTCTAGAAACATGCCGATTAAGTCGCATACGATATTAACCCATCATCCTGTAACGTTTCATTTTTTTAAACCGACTTATTTATTTTCCTTTTACTTCTTTTAATTTGGAAGAAAATGTCGGGAACAAGACAAGGAATGAGTTTCGAAGAAATAGAGCGGGTTGTAGCCCAACGAGTTTGATGACATCAAATAACGTCTATTTTATAGCATCATTTATCCCATGTTATTAACCCATTTTGTATAGTTATTGCAAAGAATTTTTACTTAATCGTTTATATTTGAGAATTGCATTAATTATAGAGTAATTGGTGAAACTTAGCAAAAGGCGCGCATTCTGGAGCTTAAATGAAGATATTTTAAAGATTACTATTCTAAAGACCAATACACCGTATCCATCAAGGAAAATACGGCGTATCCGTGCCTGCACTCACCAAAGACCACAAAAGGAATGAAGATCAATACGCCGTATCCAGAGGACTCAATACGCCGTATTCAAGATATGAAATCAATATAATATTCTAGAAGATATCAAACGTGGTCCCTACTCTAAGAAATCCCCAATACGCCGTATCCAACCGACTTCTAGACCTTATAAATACAAAACTCAAAAACGAGTTTTAAGTATGTTGAATCATATTCTCGATACCTAAACCACAAAAGTCGATTTTCAGAGGAGAAAAAGAGCAGAAGAGGTCGAGCAACGTATTCAATTCCATAGGAGACATCGTGTAATTCAATATACTTTAGTAATCATTCAGTTTTTGGTATTATTCGTTTACTCGGTTAGTTTACCTTGGCTAAATTATTACTCTTGTATTTATTATGACGTTTGAAGGCTAATACCTTCGGGTATTAGCCATTATTATGAAGATCTGAATGTTTGGTATTTGTTTATATTGATTTCTTGATTTATCGTTGAGTGCTTGTTTATGTTTATCAATTTATATTTTTTACGCGCTATTGTATGCGACCTATCATTCAACTGGATCTAGCAAAGTGGACCAAGCGGATCTAGAGTCCGGGATAGCCCTCCATATAGTAATTTATACATCTAGAATTATAGTTACACAGGTATTGTCCTTCTAAGTCTGTGTCTAGGATACGCTTCGGGCTTAACTAGTTAATTGGATATTGCCGATGGTTTATTGATCGTGTTGACTAGCAGGTGACCTAGATAATTCAACAAATAACGTTCTGATTCCATTGGATAGTTGGACAAGTGGACTACTAGTGTATAGATTGCCATTAAGCGGTAAGTGGGTAAAGTCTCTATGAGCTAGGGTTTAACAAGATCACCATTGCTTTAATCCCTAAGATAGATTATAATCAGCAAATAAGGATGCTTTATGCGGATGCTTTAATTGTGACAGAATTAATGTGTCTAGGTCTTAGGATGATGTAACGCCTAAGTCTTAAGAATGATATGCCACCTCGAGAGAAGAAATCATTGCACTTAATAAACAAACCAACGTTCTAATCGGATTAATAATGGTTAATACAGTTTTCTTATATAAGGTTCGACCGCTCTTTTATCTTTTGTCTATTAGCTTGCATGGGTAACAGTGTCTTGAATTGATTGTAGTCACCAACCAAACCGTGCCAGTCTCTCAGGCTGAAAACCCCCATTTTCCCATTAGAACTAGGATTTAGACTGACATAGGTTTAACATAGGATTAGAATAGAATTAACATAGATTAGATAACCAAGATATTAATTAAATTAATAGATTTAACCTCGCTCTCAGTGATCGACACCCTACTTACCACGAAACTACTATCGATCGGGTACACTGCCCGTTAAAGTGTTGTTTTTGGTTGAGTCAGCAAAATATAAATTTAAAACTTGAAACAATACAATATACACCACACAACGACACATCAATTTTTAGCAACGTTGTCGGGGAGTGAAAATCAATCTTGATTTTTATTTTGATATTTTGGTTTTTAACATTAGATTAGATCTAACCCTTAGGATTAGTATAATTTAGATTAGTGTATATTCTTGTATATTATGTATATTATGTATATTTGTCTTTAATTGTTTGTTTGTATATATTTGTGTGTTTAATTGTTTGAGTATTTAACTGTTTTTCTTGAATACACTGTTCTGGTCGACAGTTGAATATGGCGTATCCAGTTCCACTAGATATGGCGTATCCAGTTCTCTGTCCAATACAGCATATTCAATCCAACTGATTAATATGGCGTATCCAGTTCATTGGATACGGCGTATCGATTGTCTGGAACAAAAACTAAAATAATTGATTTTCGTGCCAATTTTTTTTACCTTTCTTCAGAGCAAACCCTGCTGATATTTTTACCCTTGTTACAAGAAGAACTTATCAGAGCTAGTTAATTGAAGAAGGAACCATAAAAGTCATGGCTGAACCAATTCTAAATAAAAGCATGGGAAAAGCTCAATCTGAATCATATCTTTCCATCACCAGTGCGACATAAAAATTAATCTTAGCAAAGAATTTTTTGAGGAATTACAAAAGAATAAATACCACAAATGGATTGACGAAGACATTATTGACCACATCGCTAAGGTACTAAATTGTTGATTTAATTCACGTTCCTGGTACGGATTCCCATTAACTACGAATGAAGATCTTTCCTATCTCACTCACTGACGAAGCAAGGCAATGGTGGATAGATGAGGGGAAGGAAAAATTGCGGTATGGGAAGAACTTGTTGAGAATTTTTTTTGTAAATTTTATTCGGATTCATACGATGGAGAAGATGAAATGTTGGATGAAGGAGACAACTAGGGAATTGATCCACTTGAATTTTTATCACGAGTAAATTCATCATTTGATAAGCATATGAAAATTGATGGAAGAACTAAAAAGGTATTATTTCATGCTTGGATGAATGGTAATTAGAATAAGAGACGAATGGATAATAGCATCTTGAGTAGTAACAATACTACTTCTGACTCATTCTTCATACCTAATCTAAAAACACATGAAAAGAGCAACACCAGAACGGAAGAAGAACAGAGTCAGACAAAGCGCAAATATAGCAATACATACTGATGAGCAACCTAACAAAGGAAGGTGCAAAGCAAAAAAGTTTGAAGCTATTCAGTACTCACTTGGACCCAATGAAGAATATATCGCTGTTAGAAGTTATGAATATGATATTTGGGAAAGAAACGAAGATAATTTGTCCATAATATACCAAGATATTTTTAAGAAAAAGGACGAAGGATGGAAGGTGACGTGCACCAAGGAATAAAAAGGAAGCTGAAGAAAAGTCTAACTTAAAGACTTTGCTGTAAACAAAAGTGCTTTTCGGGAGACAACCCGGAATGTTATTTAATTTTGTTATCGAGTCTTTCTTCCCAGACTTCAATACGGCGTATCCGTTCCACCCCATACGGCGTATTAAATGTCTGGATGTTATCAGTCTTTACTTTTGATGCACTTTAAAAAAATTATTGTCAGTTCTGCGAATTTGCCGTATTCACTAACTTGATACGCCGTAAGTGGAGTAGTTAAAGATAAGGAGAAAAGCTAGTTGAAATGGTGAAGAAGTAGTTTGGTCTTGGTAAGTAGAAGACCTCTTTTGGATCAAGGAATCGTGAAAGTTGAAGCCCCGAAGTGTCGATCTTTTATTTTGGTATATTCATGTTATCTTGTCGTTACTTTAAAGTCAATATCATTACTAGTTTTATGTGTTATTGGTTAGTATTGAAATGGTCAAGTGTGTATGATAATGATGATATATGAATAAGGTATTAGTATAATGTGTTAAAATGGTGTTTTTAGGGATTGGGCGAGTGTGACCCAGATTATTGTTTTAAGGAAAAGGGGTTTTATGTTTTGACGAAGCCTTGTAGGCAATGCCATATAGATAAATTAAACATAAGAATATTTGGTTGTTTTGGCTCTGTTACAGAAGGTTGGTCTTGTGTGTTTATGTGTTTCTGCAAAATTCTACAGGTTCTGTATCTGAACACCAATACGGCGTATCCGATTTAATGAATACGGCGTATTGGGTTTTCAAGCTAGATACAGAGCATTGATACGGTGTATAGCAGTTTAAGATGAGTACGGCATACTCAATTTAATGAATACGACGTATTCATCTACTGGACTTACTATCGGAGCAATTCATAGTTTGAATACGGAGTATCAGTCTAGGACATTTCAATACAGGCGTATTCGATTTATGAAATACGCGTAATGACTTAGTTTACATAAGGTTTATAACTCTCGTCCGTGTTTTGAGTTTATATAGACGAGATTTCGTACGTTCAACCTAATATCCTTACCGCTGTTTCTAAATAAATGTTAAATGAGCTTGTAATATGTTATTTGTATCCAATTTTATATAAGTTGTTGAAAAAGTCAAATTATGAGTATTTTTTGAAAAAATTTCTAGTGGCGTTTAAGGGGCGTTTCACTCCGACAACCCTGATACGGGTCAGGAGGACTCTGCCATTAAGTCAAAAACCATACCAATTATACATACTATAATACTAGATTGGGGACTAGATGAAAAGGGCCCCTATTCGTCTGCGACACTAATTTTTTGTAGCACAAAGAAACATGACTTGGAATTACCTTCTGTTACTTCTCAAGAATACTTTTTTATTTCAAATGTGATTCGGACCTTGAAATATTTTTAAATGAAAGTAGACTCAAAGAGCTTTGCAACGATATGTGGCACGACCTCTATTGAGCCACGGTTCATTCTATACGCCATTTACAAAAAACAGAAAAAGTCTTCTGATGTACTTAGGCCGTCTACCGAGAGGTTTTCCCGACCGCCTGGGCAAAATCCCTTAGGAAGCCTTTAGCCGTCGACTAGGCTTCCTAACTGCCGGCTAAATGCCTCAGACGTGCATCACTTTACCCGACTTACCTTTTTGACCCAAAACTCGATCTTCGAGACCCGACACATCATAAGAACTTTCAAAATACATTTGAACATCATAATACCTCATTTCATAACATACTTGGTCTAAACGAATACACTTTACAAATCGACAGGTGATTAGCCAAACACCTATTTTTGACCTATTTTCAATACATCTTTGAGCATAGATCAGTTAATTACATAAAAATATGGAATTTGACCCTCAAACCACCGTTACAACTTATTTTTGATGCACTATTTACCAAATACATGACTCGACGACTCAATGGGGGTTCAACCTTATTTAAGCCTGACATCTAACTCTAGGCTCATAATCACACTTCAATACTTCCAACTTCTTAGCATCTAATTTCTAGACCTTAATCAGGGCCTAACCTTCGTTACATAAACACCTACAACACGGTCAACAACATAAACCGTATGCGAAACCTTAGTTAAGTAAAACGAGAAATAACATGACACTTTTACATCATTCTACTAAAGCATCATACTCATTCGTTGTAAGTCTACAAATATTATACATCATCATGACTTGTACAAGAACGCTCAATCCAAATATCAATCATATAATAACATACATCACCTTACATACCTTAACTAGTCCATAACTTGTCTAACCACAATTTTGGCTAGTTATGACCAACTAGCCCTTAATCTAACCATAATTCAAGGACCTTAAACCAAAGCTACCAAAACCTTACATCATCTTAAACATAACACATAACAGTTAATATGATAAACTGAATATAATGTCATATTATCACCATTTTACTTACCTTAGCTCTAAGCTAAGTGTACAAATAACACCACCACTTGAATCTTATCCAAGAATCACCAATACCTATCATCACATATATATAATATCAATAACAAAGGTTTACACAACCCATAAACATACCCAGTTTCCAACCTAAATCATCATATCATCACCCACCCAATAAACCCCCAATTCAACTCATAAACCCTAACTTCTAAATTACTAATTTAACTTAAAAAGAGGTTACTTACTTGCATATGAATCATTGCTAGGCTTACTCTTAAATTGGAATCCTTAAAACCATCACATGATCATCAAGTAGGTATTTCCCTCATTCTTTCTCTTCTAAGTCGACACAAACACCACTCTCTAGAATATATGGGAAGGGTTAGGATTGACTAGGATATTTCTAGTCATAACTAGTAAGTTATGACTTTGCCTAATTGGCAACTATGGTTCCTCAAGTCCATTTCCTTCATATTTGTGACACATCAAACTTTCTAAAACTATATAAATAATATTATATTTATGGTTTGACTATCGGTTTTGACTAACCAATCACATAACGCCTTCAAGTCATGAAAGTCGTAGTCAAACTTACCCAATGACATTCTCGTAAAATAATACCTAAAACCCGGTTTTGAGGTGTAACACTAGATAACGTATTAATATTAATGACCCAAACCCATTAATCAAATACCAAAGTCAATGCCCAATAATAAGACCCATTATCAACAATTGATAAGGCCCAAACCACTAACTCATGCTGTACGAAGCCTGAGAGAACTTCTCAAGCCATGTACCATACACGCGTAGGACCAATGTCCTCCAATTGTCATTAATGGGCAAGATGTATCATCTGACATATAATCAGAGACATAGGAAATGGGCATAACCATGTACAAACCATACTTAGCCAAGAAGGGAACACCGGTTTCTTTCTTGTCTGTCACCAGATAATCAACACCTAGCGTGCTTACAACCGTTGATCATCCCACTCGGGTCTACCCCGCAAAACCCTAGATGCTCCTCTATAAATAGAGAGCATCTCACACATGCTAAAGAAGGATTCACATCCTTTCATAACATTTCACACATAATGTTTCACACAATAAACACACACTCATATTGTTTGTTAAAGTGTTACATAAGCTTCTTGATTCTTAATAATCTCTTTGTGTCTTTATCATACAATACGGAAAACCGAGCAACACAAATTACGTTTAGCTACCTTACGAACTAGGAATCTCAAGTATGATTAAACCAATTTCAGTTTTTAAATTTAGGGAAAAAAACCTTATAGACAAAAGAAGAAAAAATGAGGTAAGAAAGATTATGTTGTTAAAATGAAATGATGTGTTTGTTAAAAAAAAAAATGAAATGATGTGGTTGGTATAGATATGAGGAACATGTATGTCCGAGTAAGACCCCATCGAAGAATCCCTACATAACTAACACATAACACATACACAAACAAACTCTTCCGCCCACCCTACTCCCCAAAATAAATTCTTCTTTATCTAATAATAATAATAAAATTCAACGTTGCGTTTTCTTTCATTTCATTCGATCCAATTTTCTTCATCACTGGTAAACCTTCTTCTATATCTATCTTTATCCTCTCTATATAAATTATTATTATTATTCCCGTTGACTTGATGCATGCGTTATTCTTTATACTTCATTAGGTACTGCTAATGTTAGGGTTTAATTTGTAACAAGTTTTGTATTGATTTCAGTATTATTACTATTAATAATAATGTAATAGACATATGTAAGTTTAAGTTTACTATAATAACTTGTTACATAAGTTAATTGTGTCCAATAATATAACCCTAGGAATGATAACTACATAGTGTTTGTTACCGAAAAAGTAGAGAGTTTCGGTTAGTTTTTTCAATCAATGAAGAAACAGGAAGCCGAATAAATAATATACGTCTTATTTGTTTTTGATCACTTTGCTGTTTCACACGGGTGGATGACTTTTGAGATATTGGAAAATACCAAAGATTTTAATAAGAATGAATTGCCTTGGAGTTAAAGAAACTAAAGCGACGCCTATTCGACTATATAAGTCCAAGAACAAGCTAAATAGCACCATCATTCCCACATATTGCCCTCAATAGACGGATCCACTTTATTGTTCATTTGTGATCTCTAGTATTATTCAAATTTAATCTTCCGCTATGCGTTTGTTCTTGTATAATTTATGATTTTACTGCCTAATTTTATAGTTTTCAATATGTTCCCTCTCAGTTAAAATTTTGTGTCCGACCAGTGCTGATTATAAAATTATTCTGATAGTACTTGTGAAATGAAATAGATTAATGTGCTGTTTGATTCATGTAGCCAGTTTAAATGTGCTTTTTTGCTCGAGTTAGGATCATGTTGTGTTTTTCATCACTTCAAGTTGTGTAAATTCCAAAGCGATGGGACAATAGCCAATACTGGGAGAGGAAAGAGCGGGCGGGGGCGGCCGGGGGAGAGGTGGGTGGTGTTCTCTTTTCGAAGAACACATGGTGTTTCAATTTTAGTCATGATTTTATTTGTAGATGTCATAACTAAGATTCGCTTTAGTACTGTGGGATACCTAAAAGTATCAATGATGAAACAAACGAATTGAAGAATGGGAATTCTACGCCATCTATAGTCTTTGACACACAGTAAACTTTCAATTCCATAATGTCAGTGTATATGGTGGCAAAAAGGAACTAAAATGTGCCCTTTTTGTGTTAAAATATCCAACTGGTATAGAAACTACATTGTCACACCAAGAATATCTTGTGAGTTGGATCCAACTTTGAGAGCAACTATTTAAGCGTAATATTCGTTTTCAAAAATGATCAAGATTACCGTTCTTTAAGCTGTAATATAAATTATCAAAACACTTATCTACTAATGACTGATATGACCTGTACTCCCATGTAGTGTTGGCAAACTTGTCACAAGGGGTACGAGGTCTAAAGGGCCTACATGCAGTGTGAGGCTTAGACCTAGATATAGGTAAGGTACATAAACTTGAAAAACATTGGAAAACATACCAAATACGTAGAATCCAATAATGGCACTATTGGACATCTGATATATAAGATAAAAAGAGCTGTTTGAAATTCAAGAACGACATAATGAACCTCTTAAGTTCTAGCAAAGTTACGGTTATAACAAAAGAACTGTCATTGGAGGTTCAGAAAACTAAAAAGCAACACCTAAGTACACAGATATTAGATAATCCAAGAACAAGTGTAAATAGCTATACCATTCCTACATATTCTTCTTTAATATTGACCAATAGACTGATCCTCTCTGTATTTTTTATATGACTGCATAAGCTAACATAAGACTGGTCAACTGATAGATTCTGGCAATAAGAGATAAGGAATGACATGAACAAGTTTATGGACAAATAAAGTAATCCATACTTTGATATTGGAAGGACATATCGGTTATGCCACATAACATAAAGGTTTTTTTCCTTTATATTATTAAATGGTATGATTAAAATAAGAACTTGCAAGCTCAGATATATATGATGAAATTTATATCCGGTGGTAAATGAATGATACATTTTAGAAAAATCATCACAGGGTCTGTAATATTGACTAGGTGAGATAACGATTGCCATACCAAAAAGACTAACATCTCAAATGACAGAACTATCCTTACTTTTTAAACTTTAAAACCTATAAATATGTGTATTACTCATTTAATGTTACATGTTTTTTATGTTTTTTTATATTTTTATTATTACGTGAATTTAACTTGGGGGTTGGATCATGGATGGGGGGTCTTTTTGCACTGAAAGTCCACCCTACATTCACATATATCTAATCCAGTCCCTGTAATTAATTTTACTTTTAAAATAACATTACTAATAAAACTGCTTTATATTTTAGTCATAGACAATTCAAACATTTGCACTTGTATTATTCCTAAACATTACTTGCAACCTTTTTAGAGCCGTTCCCCCATGAAAAGTTGTTTTTGTCTTTCCACCTCACGAATTTCTTTCCACAAAACCTTATTTTACATGATAGGGAGTGCTTTATTTTTTAAAAAGAGAAAGGAAAAGGCTAGCGCTATATAAATGGTACCACATTGTGACAGCTTTTTTTTCACAGCTTTGTTTTTTTTTCCACTCCTGTTCATAATAGCAAGGTAGGATGTGTAGTAGTGCTATATCACACACGAAATTTTATTTAGGTAGTAGCTTTGCAAACATGTCCAAACAAATGAAATAAGCAAAAGTAGTAATATCATAGATAATAAACCAAGTTAATTGCCATAGTTTCAAAAAGCCATATATCATCATGTGGCACTGTTATAACAGGAAGAAACATGATCTAATACATAAATTAAAGTATACTCTAGAAACCAAAGAATGAGCGGTTGTTGCAAACGTCACAAAAGTGTGATCTACTACAAGAACTTGAACCTATCACCCACCAGCACAATGATCCACCCCTCCTACCATGTATTTTTTGGTTCTCCAACAAACGCCACCATTTGCAGCTTGTGTTCCAGCATTACCACCATCTTCAGTTTGTATTGGAACACTTGATTTGCAGCCTTTTCTATTGTGCCCTTCCTGATGACAATTCGTACAGTGTATGACCCTTCCTACACGACTAACTCTAGTTCTATTTTTATCATTACCCTCACTAGCATCTTTTCTCCTTTTGGTTCGTCGCTTGCCTGGCATTCTTGTGATAACAGGAGGCAATGGATTGGGAAACCAATCGTTAATTTTTGTTTTTTTTTGGGGGATGTGGGGAATTTTGGGGGGGGGGGGGGGGGGTGGGGGGGGGTGTTGGGGTGGGGGGGGTTGGGGGGGTGGAGGGGGGGGGGTGGGGGGGGAATTATTCTGTGATTGGGTGCCCTACAACATTGTCCATGCCATCATCGGTGGATAAAATGTTGGTAAACAGAAACAAACATAGATTTTCTGTACCAATCAGATACATACTTGTCTGGATCTTTATGTAAAAAATAAATGGCCGCACAACCATGAGCACATGGTATCCCAGTCAATTGCCATTGCCTACAACTACATGTCATGTTTTCATCTTTATTCTACTTTAAAAAAAAAGCTTATATCGTAGCCATTTCTAATTCAAATTTATATCCACCACTTGGAATAAGAACTCTCCAATCACTGCATAAGATATTATTGTTACATTGTTAACGACATAAGAATAAAGTAACAACAAAGTCAGACTCCACCTAGCTTATCTTAACCCTTGATGAATTCACTTTCTTTCTTCCTTTATGTTAGGGCAAATTACCATCACTCCACAGTAGCCTGCTTATCCCTCATAATCTTTTCTGTCTCACCATAATGTATATCCTTATATCCTCCTCTTCATAGCATGTGTATAATTGGTTTTTTTTTCTTTCCTTGCATCTACAATGAAGTGAATTGAAAACATTATCACTTAAATGCCATTTCACACCACTCGCATCACATGGCCCTAAGTCGTTTCCAAAAAAGGGCTCTGCTCCAGCTTTTTGTTGTCCGATTCCATAAGATGTTGGAAGCATCCTGACTAAAAGATGCATTTTAATCTCGATTCATCACTTCCTGAAAACTTAGCAAATAACAAGCCTTTGCTGCTTTCCCAAAATAAGTTTCGTATAACACACCTGTACCAAAAAATTTAAATAATTATAGTGCAAGCACTTAAATACTTATATAAACATATATACATCGGGATGGGGCGTAGAATAGTTATCCTGTGAATTACTATTTCTAAATTAGCATATAATGTGTCTAGCACATTGACCATAAGTGCTCTGTATAAGAAAACATACAAAGGCATATACTTCCTCCTCTTTTTGCTGCTTCAATAAAGTCCCTATAATAGTAATTAAGAAAAATAACAAATGAGAATGATATTTCACCATTATGTCATAACAAATCCTTAAAAAAAAATTAAAGTAGCCTTATATATTTTATACCTAATGTGTTGATTCTAAGAAATAATGTAAAATTTCCCTCACGGCAAAGTGAATGGCCAAAGTTCAATCAAAACAAAAAGACAATGCATGTACCACTTTCCAATTTTTTCTTTGTTCGTTATAAAAATTCTTTATTAATGATCAATATTTACCACAGCCGTTCATAGGCAATTGGCTCTAACCTGATGATAATTTCCAACCCTAAACCAACAGCCGAAAGTAACTCACCCTTACATCAAAGTTTTCAAAAAGCTCAACCACACCCATCTAAAACTAAACCTATAAAACCCCTACTACACCCATAACTAACCACCCTTGTATTATAATCCTTTAAAAAAACAATCATAGAAGCATTATTGAAATAAGTCTTTCCCTGCATCGGCAATTGAGAATTAACCATAGGACCTAACGAAGTCCATCAAACAAGTACTTCCCGGCTTTGAAAGTCAGATCTCTTTGTGCACTATGACCCATAACTTAGCTAATGTCTTCTAATCATGTCTCATAATGCTTCAAAGCTTTTATCTTTCCATCTTCTATTCTAAGCTTAGACCGATCAAGAAAGTCCACTCTACACTTGTATTTATTCAGAATTGCTTCATGTATTTTCGTTAACCTCATAGTTAAGGGTTTGTCATAGAATCCCTTCTAGCATAGTTTTCTAGCAATACCAATAACATGTAATTTAAGAGCTACCAATTCATATTCCTGGAACATGTATAGCTCATCAACTACTGTCAAATTTAACCTTACACTGGGGTGGGGGGGGCGCACACGGGTCAGGGCGTAGCGGCGCGGGGTCTCCTATAATTTACGTAGTTTGGGCGTAGATGAGTCGGGCTCGTGTAGAGGGGCGGTCGGGCGTGGTGTGTGTTGTCAGTTTGTATGGGTGCATACCCTTAAGATGAATATGGAATGTGAGTTGCGCCCACTGGTAAAAGTAGTCTAAAATTACACTATGGAAAGAAATGAAAGGTAAAAGACATAGCTAAGTGAGATGCAGTAGAAGTGATAAATCTATTAGACACATTGCTTTCCCTGATTACCTCTTTACTGCATCTCACTCCTATCTTTACTTCATATTCCTTTCATAGTATAGTTTCAAGCCATTAGCCAAGTGGCAAACAGAAATGTCACCCTCTCTTTACAGTCTACTCCCTCAAACCTTCATCTAAAACAGGTCTCATGAACTCCATTTCGTGTCGGGTTGTGAATCGGCCAATGATCTCCTAGTTTATCGTGATCTTCAACATTAAACTCATCATCAGGACCTACCTCCTTTTCAATATATTTTTCTCTTTCTATTCCATTGAACAATCTTGCCAAAAACTTATCATCAAACATTTTAGTAGGTTTCTTCTTTGTTTTAGGGGTTGTTTTTTGTGTTCTTACGTCAATAACTTCATCTTCACCATCAGACAAGTGATCTAATGATGCAGTGTCATCATTATCAGAGCTCTCAACAGAATAAACATCATAATCATCTTCCTCGCTTTCACTAACATCACTATCTGCTCCAATGTGTTCACTAAACTCAGAATGTACCATGTAAATATCTATTTCACCATTATTCCTAAGAGCATATTGTCTACAATTACGCACACCATCATCATTTTTTAGAGACCTTAAGCCACCTTCTAAATTTGTACCAGGCACAAGAAAGTATAAACCTTTGCATATAGAGCGACTTTGAGTTTCTAGATAAGATACAACTTGAGAGTAATCCATCGAAATTAAGTCTACATTTTTGAGTTTTTTAAGCATACCAAAATTATACAAAACAGGGTGTCTTCAAAGGGGACGCAGCGCAGTAGCTGAAAGTTTATGGTTTTATTGATGGTGTTAGCACCGGTGAGGCGATGGAGCACTTTAGGCCGACACAGCAACAGCACGCGATCGCGTAGCTCAAAGAAAGATAAATAAGAAGCCCTCTTAAAAAGGCTAAATGTGAAAAATAGAAATTACCTTATGGATGAGAATGAACTGACTTGATCAGATGTGCAAGAAGATGAACAGTTTATGAAGTTGTTGTGTTTTTTTTATGGGTGAAAGTATTATGACGACATATAGGTTTTAATCCCAAAAATTATTTAATTTTTAATATTTATTTAAGTTTTGACCTGTTGGGCCTGTTGTAGTGACTAAAATAAAAGGTTACATTAGTAGAGTGACTGAATTAGATATTATGTGAAAGTATGGTGACTTTTCGGTGCAAAAACCCATTGTATGGGTTGTTACTTCATTAAAATTTTCATGAGCAGAGCCGTAATAAAAATGTTAACTACCAAATACATGGTGTTTTGTCGCCAAAAAAGTAGCATTTTGAGTTTAGACATGATTTTTGTGTATAAGATGTTAAGTAGACCCAACATTAGACTTGGGATACGTAATGTGTCAATTATGAAACCGAGAACTGAAGAACTGGTTTCTTAGCCTCATTTGTTTTTCACTAAGAACTTCATCTGTTCTGCCCTGGTAATATTCTGGCCGAATGAGCATAATGTTAGCTTTATGGGACCTATTAAATTGATTTAAGGAAAGAGGTAGACCGCGACTCACAAAAGAGTACTTGTGCGAGGGGTAGTGAGGTTCATACTAGAATGGGTCTAGGTGCAATGTGAGACGCACCTTATCAAGTTGAGGTACGTTAACTCTAAATAACTGGGACATATGTATACATTCACTAAATACATTGAGATATATGCAACAAAGTAGACATGGATTTCAAAGCAAGTTCAGTTATTACTTATCGTGTAAGATGATAAGAATTGCCATGGTGTCTAGAAACTAGAGAAACACCTACTACACTAGATAACTCCAAGAACAAGCTGAATACTAATATCGTCCCTACATATTGCCTTTAATATTGACCAATAGACTGACCCACTGCTGTATTTTTCATGCCTGCATATGCGGACTGATATACCACAGTTCTTATTTACAGGTCTGGATATTCACGTGAAATCTGCTTTTGCAAGGCTCTGATGATAGAAATTAGTTAGGCATCGATTTACTCATTCTTGTTGAGAAACTATCATATTGTTTCAAAAACCATGGCTCGGAAAGGAAACCAACAGAAGAATGGGTTGGACGGGAGCACATCAAACAACAAAAAAGGAGGTCTCCAATCAGGGTCTGCAACGCCAAACAAAAAGGGAAAGGGAAGTGTAGGCAACACCAAGGCTGTAAAGGAAGAACTTCCAAGTGATACCAACCAAGTATATCTGTGAAAGAGGTCCTTAAAAAAAACCTGATTCATGTTAAATAATGAGAAGAAAAGAACAAATAAATCTGGAAAGCATAATAAAGTAGAGATTCAAGGTACATCAAGCACATCCGCCGCAGAGCACTCGGAACCCCGGGACAGTACTCCTGAAGATTGCAGTGAGAACATGTCAACAACTGGAAGTTCTCGTTTGGAAGAAGAGAAATGGGCATCAACTAATGGTATTCCTCGATTTAAGAATCGAAAACGTAGTTCTGGCCACTCTATGAATGGATATGATGCGGATGGTCTACCTGAAAGTGTAGAGCTTCCAGAAACTTTGGGTGTTCAGTACTTGAAGACATTTGTGTCGTCTGTCTCGCAGGCCTCAATTGAATGGCTGGACAGACACAAGCCGTTGTTTGATATGTTATTAACCAAGACATTAATTGCTCGGGATTATGTTAGAATGATAATCAAGCGTGCTTACCCTATTGTCTTGAGGTGGCTTACACATTTGACCAACATATTGCTTGTCCTTGTCATGGTTTGGTTGGATTGCACCCTTAGAGGTATAGACTCTGTTGTACGCATGGGGACAACATCATTCTTCACAGTTATTTGGTGCAGCATCTTTACAGTGGTTGCAATGATGGGAATGCTAAAGTTCATCACTGTTGGGGTAAGCCTGCTTGTTTTTCATTTATTTTGCAGCTTATTCTTATGCAACCATATCTTCCTTCTATTATTAATATGGTTTGTTTACAATTATCGGATATGTTAAAATTTATATATTATTCTTTCCAAGTTTGCATTGTAAGGTGTTGGTGTAATTAGGTCAGTTTGATATAAATAGCTTAAACAGAGCGATATGCACTTTCCTGTTCTTGTTGCTGTGATAGATTTTAGTACATCAAGCTGAGCAATTCCACCAACCCGGACCATGATGCGGCATTACTTAAAGCTGTAAGATTTATACATGACCGACATATGTAGTAAGAACATCGAAGATATTACTAATATGTGCACTTTCATTTAAATAGTAAATATATCACGTTATGCTCACACTTCCACATCCCGATTAAAACTTTATACAATAAATGCTCGGCACCTAATGGCATGATCTAGGCATGAACTCAGAAATCTTGACAGAGTTAAATCCAACAAATTGTTATAAATAAAGAATCACTAATCTTGTACTTGAAAAGCTATATGTGCATGTAAATATTTAAGAAATTGTTCTGGCTCTTGTGATAATTGAATTTCATGGGGTTTTCAGGCCATAGTCATTTTGGTAGCACTTTTTGTTGGGTTCACCATTGGTCTTTTGTTGCTTGCTGTTTCTGGAATTGTATTCTTGTGGTTGTATGGAAGCTTCTGGACAACTCTAGCTGTCCTCATCATTGGTGGTGAGTCTTCTAACACTTCACTAAACATTATCACAATGTTGTTTTCTGGATGCTTTTTATGTTTTTGTTGCTGATATCATAAATTTCATAATATGCAGGAATAACATTCATGCTTAGCCATGAGCGTCTTGCACTGCTAGTTATGACTGTGTACTCTGTATATTCCGCATGGACCCTGGTTGGCTGGCTTGGCATTATCGTGGCTTTTAATCTATCATTTTTCTCAAGTGATGCTCTGATATTCTTCGTGAAAAATAATGTGCATGAGCAAAGGAGATCCAACAGTGTCCCTGAGCAAACACCTGGTATGCAAAGTGGACCAGGTGTTCACAATGGTGACGAAGCACGTGCTTCATCGACCGATGTTGGGACCATTCCACCAGCTGACCGTGGCTCTGGGATACCTTCAACCAGTGGGTCTGATGCTGACTTAACATCTGAAGATGAAGTTGTTCGATGTAAACTCAGCAGATCATAATTCAGCATTGGTCTGTCTAGATTCCAAGACATAGAATGCCACTTTTCTTAAGCGGAATACAGAAAAAGGTCGTATAAATATTAATGGCAGTCATGGTTACCCTTTTTTATTCATAGGCTGCCGTCCCTTTTTCTTTGTTTTAATTTTGAGAAAGGTATTGTTAAGATACTTTGTTAACTCTCTTATCTTCTCTCAAATTTTAAATTAGGCAATGTTGGTCCATCCTGATAAAAATATGGGTAATGAAAAAGCTGCAGAAGCTTTTAAGAAACTTCAAAACGCATACGAGGTACCTTTTCTCTTGGTCATGTGCATGCCTTCCTTAATATTCTATATTTAGTGTCTTGACTTGTGCAATTCTTTATTTTTCTCAAGGTTTTGCTAATCTTCTAAGCAAAAACATATGATGATGAGTTTGAGAAGGGAAGATTCTCTTTAATGATTTCGTAATTCCAAATGCCACTCAAAGGTTTGATTACTAGTTCTAATCTTGGTTTGTGTAATTTTTTTGTGTAACTTATTATTTTTTTTGGAACGGCAATTTGTGGCTACATGGCCCCTAGCCCAGAAGCGTAGCGCCCACACAACCATGTTGGGTCTCAGCCCAAAGGCAATTGGGAGAACCCTTACCCTTGTACACACGGGAGGAAACCCCTATCGCCCTAGACAAGACTCGAACATGAGACCTTGCCTAGGAGGGTAAAACCTCCATACCATTGGACCAAATGCCCGTTGGTGTTTGTGTAACTATTATTATGAAGCCTCTTATCACATTTTATTTATTTGCCCGACCCTAAGTAATTCGTGCGAAAGTATACCTTGCATGCAGTCTTTTATTATACAATATATAAATTATAGCACCCAAGATTCATTTTTTTAACCCTTAAAACTAATTGGTGTGGAAAGTATACTTTGCGTGCAGTTTAGTATTATTGAAAAACTACATTTCTATAAATAAGACGTAATCTGTTAACCCTTTAAATTAATAGGTGTGCAAGTGCGCTTTCCATGCATTTTATTCCCTGTTCAGTTTCTTTATTCAGTCATCTAGGATTGTGACAGTTTAGTGGAGCACTGATATCTGTAACTTATGCTTATAATAATACCAACACCAGAAATTTTCTGATAATTAGCCCTATGTTTGTCATCTGTTAACCCATATGTCCTGATTTTCTCTCCTAGAAAAAGTCAATTTTTGCATCATGTATTATGCTTCCTTCCCTTTGTTTGGCGAATGCTCGTCCTATGTTGAGTTTCTATGTCACAACCTTAAACTCATCTGCATTCTAGCAAATTTGGGAAAAAAGTTGATAACTACATTCTAATCTTGAGAATGACCAAAAATGGAGGCTCGATGAGTTTTAGTCTCTGGAAGTTTTATTATATAAATAAATTTGAATCTAGAAAATGTTTGGTTGACATTTAAAGTTGAAGTATACAACTACAATGATCTTAAGGTTGTTACATTGGGGTACTTTTTTGTTGCATAACCAGTTTTCAAGCAGTTCAACTTTCGGTGCGACTTCATGAAAAGTCAGACATATAGACAGGGTACAAACTTTATGGTATAATTGATCCATAGTAAATATGTCAGCTATTGCCTGGAATCACATAGAGAATGGCAAAAATTTATACACCTACCAAAGTCAAATCACTTACTCTTGTGTCAGTTGTCCACCAAGAGGATATAGGAGTATGTAGAATTATCAGGAATTTTTTTGTATGATGTGGATATTTATAAGTCATTGAATATATAGGCTGAACTTCACAATTATTGTCAAGTTCAAAGCCCTACTCATGCATGTGGCAAAAAGATCACGGAAAGTGACACTAGGCACTAGCCACTTGCATTATATGTATATTGTACTTTAATGTCAACTTGTATACGCTGAGCTTCAGTGTTATACCGAGGAGACAGAAGTAGTGAAGTATAGCTTTTGAAAGTTGAAATTAATATCCAGTACAAATGCGTTTCATAAGAATTACTCCCCCTCTTTTGAAAAGTCATGGTTGACGATCAAAATGCGAATGTAATCTTTAAGAAGACAAATTCTAGGAGACTTATGTACCTGAATGGATTTCATTGTACATTGTAGTGATTACACATTGGAAAATTGATAAACTCAGGTTAGTATCCTTTCAGAAAGGCTAAATGTTATATTTATGTGAGACAATTTATAATAAAATTTGTCAGCAGTGTTTTGGGACAAGCGTATTAATCAACATGCCATTGCAAGTGTAGGAAAGTAAGAAAAATATCCAAAATTAACATAAGATCATAACTATATATGAGAATTATGGCCAAAAGCTATTTATGCGTGTCACTTTTTTTTATAAGCTAATTGGTCAAACAGTCTTTTTGTGACTATATTGTCATGTCATACAAACTTGAAAATTATGGCGAGGAACAACCAACTCATGTGAATAGTAGCTCCTTCATATTTAATATGATTTGTTGAATGATTTATCTTCCTATTAAGTTTTCACTCTCCTATCATGTACCGTCAACGCCTGATTGTCAGTCAATATATAGTCTATTGATTGGGACATTTTTCTGTCAGTTAATATTTTGTGTGGTATAAATGCTATTATAGCCCTAGCTTTTCGCATTTATTTGTCTATTTCTCTACCTATCTCCAAAACTAGTGTATGATGTAAAATCTGGATGCAGAGTGCATGGAATTCTTCACATTTTTATGATGTATTAGTTGTGATGTGTACGTAACTACGTATGCATATTACTAAACCCAAAATAATAAAACTTTTGATTGGTTAAGCATTATTTGGCTGTACGTTTTTATTAGTCAGCATCAAACAATCACAGCTTGTTAATCGTACAAAAATATATGTTTCAGAACAAAAGAAATGGGTTTTTCGGATCTACATTTGGAGGCACGGAGGTTCATGTCGATGATCCATTGGGAGAGTCTAGACGAATTGCATGCCAAAGGTGTGGCGGGTTTCACATGTGGTTTTTTACCAACAAGGCAAAATCTAAAGCCAGATCCTGCCAGGTACCACCTTTTAACAATATACTTAGTTATGATCCATGCTCGACTGTTACTTGAATCCTATTTGTTTATATTTTTTCCTTTTGTTAACTTCGAAGGACTGTAAAGACTTTCATCCAGCCAAAGATGGGGACGGGTGGGTGGAACAATCATCGCAACCTCTTCTTTTCGGAGTATTTCAGAAAGTATGTGAACATTACTGGTACATGTTACCTTTTGGTATTCACCGCCTCTTTATAAAAGATTAATCATTTTATCTTTTGCAAATGAATGTGTAGGTAGACCCTCCTCGTGCTTATGTTTGTGCAGATAGCAAGATATATGATGCCACAGAATGGTATCTCTGCCAGGTAAACAGTTACTTGCTTTGCGTAAATAAGTCATTTAAAACTATCATATCAATCCTGCATAGTGCGCAAACGGTAAATCTGATCAATGAGATGGGATCTGTAACTGAGTTGGAAGAATGTATTATGTGCAGTGGAAACTAATATACATATTATAATTGCCGAAAAAATTAAAAGGGTTTCTTATCTGTGAAGCTGAATACGGCTTATTTAATCTCAAGATTTAGTCCCCTATGTCACTTCCTATATAATGGAAAAATCATTGTTGGACCTTGTAATCTAGGGTAAGAAAATTCTGTCAGTTCTGCTAGTATATGGATTTATCTGGCTATTATATCTGATTTTTAAACCATTTTTGTTCACCAGTTTTATTTTAAAGGGATAAGAAAATCCCTTGACTAGTATAACCTTGGTTTTCGAACAAAATGGGGAAGTTAAATATATTAACTTAAAACTGCCAAACTGATTCTGTTGGGCAGAATTGCAGAAAGTAGTGTAAGTTGGCAAGAAGCTTTTAAAACACGAAGCATAGCGGCCGTATACATAATTAGTAGTAATATGACCAAAATAAGGTATTTTACTTTGTAGAGGTGTCAAATTCATCTCTTTAACAGTTTACTTACACGGTCGCCTGTTTGAGACTGAGTTGTTTTTTTTATCGCAAAGGGGTAATATAGGAAGCGAAAAAGGCTAGTACGTGAACAGATTAAACAGTTATCAGGTTGAAAGCCGCCTACTCCTATTCCGATGAATGCAACCTCCTAAATGGTTTAACTTAAATATTTTGATTAATTTGTTGCTGTAATCATCATGACTATTATTTTATTAAAATGGTGTTTGCCGCTAGCCCTAACTTGACCCACCTGTCTTGCCACCTCTACTTGAATCTTGGTGTAACAGGAGAAAAAGTGTATTTTCATGATCTCCTTCTATGCCTTCTGGGTTTTTGATCAATTGTTGACATCTGCTTTGGTTGCAGGGAATGAGATGTCCAGCAAACACGCACAAACCAAGTTTTCATGTGAACACAAGTGTGATGTCAAGGCACAATAACGGTAAGGGACCGACCTCGAGTCATAGAGGAGGAGGCGGCATACCAAATATTGAAGAAACAATGACGGAAGAGGAATTCATGGAGTGGGTACAAAACGCAGTTCAATCGGGTATGTTTGACAATTTTGCAGCTAATGGTGGCCCGGAGACCCCCTCCAAGAGCTCAAAAAGGGAGTGCGAGACGGATGTGGCCGCTGGTGGCAGCAATATCAGTAAAAGAAGAAGAAAGGTAAGAAATGGTGACCAATTAGAATTGGTGAGATACTGAGATGTATATGGGCATATGAAATACCTTTCCTAAAATGGGAGCTCAAGTCATACATAATAGCTTTTTCAACATTTGCCAACTGAGTTTACAACTATATTGAAAGAGATTCCGACCATAAATTTCTCAACAGACTCATGATCCTCATGGTCTGGAACCGGCACTAGAGGTGGCAATTCCAACCTGTTTAACATAAGAATAGGCTGATTTTGGACAATATATATTATGTTTGACTGGTCATATAGGTTAGATTAATTAAAAAGTAAACTTAATGCTCAAAAAGTCAAACAAGTTATAAGTTTCGCAAAGTGTAGTCAGAATAATACCACCTACTACAATTTTTTCTACACTAAGTTGGATTTAATAATTGATCTAACGTGACAGTCAGACGGCACTACTTTGACCCTGTAACCAACAGTCGGCAAAGAATACGAATTGATTGTCGAGTTTATGACATTGGTTTAAGCAGATGTTTGAGACTTTGGGGATTGGTCGGTCCTGGACTTGACCAGTATATTGACATATAGGCTTGGATCGGCTAAACCCTGCCACTTATATCAAGTTACTGCCACTTATATCAAGTTACAGATGAGGACTGAAACCAATTTTAAGAAACCTCGCTGTTTATTTTGAATACTTAATGGTGTTTGTTTGCTTAATTACCAGTTCCATATCAACCATGAGTTTTCCAAAAAGTTATCTTGAATACTTAATGGTGTTTGTTTGCTTAATTACCAGTTCCATATCAACCATGAGTTTTCCAAAAAGTTATCGACCTTCACTCAAAGCGGATCTCTAAAGTAGATGAGTTTATCTAAAAGTTAAGGAAAATGATTTTGTTGGTACTGGTTTCAGCAACTCTCTGAGAAGCCATTGATCTAGTTTGACGATGAGCGAACTGCCACGGCAATTTATCAGTTTGATGGGACTATCGAGTGATTTGGTTCCTCAAAACACAAGTTTTTTTTATAGGACCAAACCCAAATAAGGGAGAAGTAAAAAACAGCCAACAGCAAAACAATTGCTCATAAAATTAAGAAAGACGTTGTTTGTGTTGGTTTCTCACACAGTGTCAAATAATCAATGTCTAGCTAATTACCAATGAAGGTTACCGGGATATCACTTGAAGTCGTGTAATCACTTTTTAAAGAAGATTATTTGACCCTATGTCTACCTCCATGGGATAAAGCCAAGTGTTTGTTCTTGTTTTAAGCACAAATCAAGAACCTTTCGTTTCTAAGTGTTTATGTTTTTGTATATCACTTCATGCAACTTGCAATCTTCTATTTATAAGAGATTTACTCAAACATTAGTCAATAGAATTATGAGAAATTAATGAGCATATTAATCTCTTCTATAATTAGCCTTTATAATTGTAGGAATTTGTGGTTACATGACCAATTTAAACATGGTTATTAAATGCAGTCAAACCTGCTACTTGAATATGTCAAAGTTGTTACAAGTTAGTTGAATTCATCCTAGCGAGGTCAATCCTTCAGTGTCTTGATGAAGAGCACACAAGCTGAAGTGTTTACACTAAAAAGACTCACTGATGAGATAAGCCGCTGATGATACATCCCCTGATGGATTACTTTATGATGGTATCCTCAGTGAGTACAAAACTGAAGCCATATCATTTAGTCCAGAGTTATACTCATTGAAGAGTGAACTTATTGAACTTCATCAGCGACTTGAATTCCCTGTCACCACTATGGTGTTCAGTGACCTATGAAAATACACTTCGTATCTCCAATCCCATTACCTGATATGAACTGAACCTACAATTAAATAAATTTCCAACAAGAGGTGCAATTAGAATATTAGTATTACGTTCAGTCGATAACATAGGCCTTGGAGCACATAACCCAATTTACACCTTACAAAGTGCAATATAGGGGTGAGCACGGTCCAAGGACCGGACCGGACCGACCTTGGACCGAGACCGAAACTAGCCAAAATGGCGGACCGAGGACCGGACCGAAATGGTACGGTCCGGTCCGGGTCGGTCTTCGGTCCGGTCCGGTCCTACACGCATTATCATCGGGTTTTTGGTCGGACCGGACCGAACTGACCAGACCGAGGACCGAATTGGTCCAAAACACCGGACCGTGGACCGGACCGAAATACCTTCGGTCCGGTCGGTCCGGTTCGGTCCGGTCCGGTATGCTCACCCCTAGCGCAATACATCGCTGTATCTACATTTCATCATTTGCATTACGTTACTCGCAATGCATTTTACACTTTTCAAATTGTAACAACCTTACGTAGTATTTGATATTTTACTTTTTGTATGCAAACTGATGGAGGCAGGCCTACTTTCTGGGTGTTTAACTCTTGCAAATTTTATACAAGGCTAAAACATCCTCTGACGACTTTGGATATTACATAGGGCGAAAACGAGCCAAGTCGTTCATAAAAAGGTTGAGATTTGATCGGTAAAAAGCTCGGAACGAGCTGAGCATAAGTTGGGTCCATTTAATAATCTAGTTCGAGCTCGATGTATAAAGACCGACTAGGCTCGTGAGCCAGGAGTGTAAATGAGCATTAAAAATATGTATTTATACGTATAACTATGTGCAAACGAGCTCAAATAATTACACGGGTTTAGTGTGCTTAACAAGCCGAGTGTGATTTGAGCAGTTGAGCTTATTTCGTTTAACTAGTCATAAAAATGTGTCAAACCCAAGTTGAGCTTGCGCTCCGTTAAATGGATATAGATATATGTTTTCCTTTGTTTAAATCAGAAAAGACTTATTTAAAAAACCAGAAACAAAATAGTTTATTTTATAGGAATTTATTTAGAAGGTTTAGACCGACGAAGAAATTCAAGTTTCGTGCACCCGTGAATGTCGACTGACCCTTCATCAAGAAAGAACCCAAGCAATATTCGGTTGTTTCTTGAAAACCGAAAGACAGTTCTGATTAAAACCGAAAGACAAAAAGTTAATAAAAACTTTATAAATGTCTCGTCGGAGAGCACCCTTTAGCTGTGTGTTTGTTGAAACTAGCAAAGCTAAAAATATCAAAAAAGCAAAGTTAAAAATAGAAATTGTTCCTGCCCGGGATCGAACCGGAGACCTTTTGCGTGTAAAGCAAACGTGATAACCAAACACTGTTGTTAATGACTTACTAAAACATATATTAATCCTATTACAAAGACAGATTAAATAAAACTTGCTAATTATTCAATGGGCCGAAAACTTGCCCAACAACACCAGCCCACAACAACACTTGAAAGTTGAAAATAAAACAATATCCTAAAACTAAAACCCCCTGCATTTCATATTATCTTTTTGAGGTTTTTCAATGGAGTCACTAATTCTATCATCATCATCATCTTCTACTATTAGTAATGGGTTATTATTAGACACAAATCATACCTTAAATCCAATTTCAAGAAATGGGTTCAACTTATCTTTCCCATTTTCTTCACAAAATTTGTCATTTAGTAGAAAATCAGTGATTTTGTCTGCTAAGAAAAATAATTATGATAAGAAGAAGAAAGAAGATAGACATAGCTTTGTACCAAAAGAAGATGAGACTACTGGCCTTTTTCCTGAATCAGTTTTGCTTAAACAGGTATTCAGCTCTTTTATTTTTTTAGTTTTTTTTTGCTGAATTTTGGTTGTGTTTATGTTTTTTGTGTTTTCTGAGACGGGTTTGTGTTGAATTGCTATAAGTTGGATGGAATTATTGTTTTCTTGACAATATGTTGGTAGAATGTAGATATGGTATTTGTTTATCATTTTTCTTTTTAAACCATCTCACAATATTTACGTCACAAATCTACTCACATGTCCTAAGTAAGAAACTTACAACCACATGGTCTCACACATCATGGGGTACCGTTAGGACATAAGCCCTTTAGTAATCATTACAAGTTACTTTTTACAAATTACAGTTTTAGCAACTGTTTGGAGAATTCCATATTTAAGCAATGTAAAACTTTAAATGTCATATTTTACCCGATCTACAAGTGAGTTGACCCTTTACTGTTTATGGCGCGTTTTGTAGTTTTACTACTAATTGGGGGCATTTTAGTGAATTTTATTTTAGTTAAGTGTGAATTTTTGAGACAACACAAATTGGTAACGTGAGAGAGGAAGTATCAACCCATCTTATTATAGTTGGTATACACTGGTTTCTAGATTCCCGGTGTTTAGATATTACGTGGATGTTTGGATTAGTTTGTTTTAAGTTTATAAGCTCATAAGCCAAAAAAGGTGGGTTTTTGAGATTTTCCAGATCCAAATAAGACATGAGCGGACAAAGCAAGCTAATGCAATACTTTGTCGGTTCCATGATTGACATATTATCAATTTTAGTAGCCAATATCATAACTTTAGAGGTTTTTGTTGTGTAACTAGTTTATTAGTGTAAAAATAGTCCTAAGCTGAGTTGTGATAAATGAAAACTAAAATCGAAGTTCTATCTTTATCAACTGATTACTAATTTTTATGATAATTGAATTTTGGTTCTTCAAGTTGCGATAATCATCAAATGCACATTCAAACACCACAAAGTGGAAATTACTAAGTAGGTTCTCCAGTTTGTTATAACTTAGAGTTGGTTGTTTTTCAGAAAGTACTACAGGAAGACGGTAAACTTCTTCCGGATTTTGCAGATGACGATGAACGTAAGTCAAATGATGTTTTGACTTTATGTATTGACTTGTTCATGTTCTGATTTTATAATAGTTTCTCAGGTTATATTTTTATTTATTTCATACGTGGAATATAATTAGAGCTAATTGTAATGTTTCTTTGTTTGTAGAGGAACTCTATGAAGCTCTAAATCTTATTCTCGGAAGAGTATTTTGGATGCCGAACAAAGAATAATCCTTTCTCTTTTCTTCTTCCTAATGTTTTAGAACAAATAAGGCGGAATTATTATATCCTTCTAGTAGTGCAATATATGGTCTTTTGGCAAACTTAGGCCATTCTTATTGATACAAGTTATTGAGCCTTGGTATTGTTCAATATAAAAGGGTACATTAGACAATGGACTGATAAACAAATGCTTTTAATACAATTCCTTTTTAAGTCAGCTGTTGCAACCAGAATACGAGGTTTGTTGTAAACTTGTAAGCACATAGACTAAAGCAATTGTGATTTTGCATCTTCAAAACAGTAGAGCTAACATAGAACTGAAACAAGCCATCAAGTTGAATTGTATTCGTTATACCCCTTTTGTTCTTTTATCTTGGCCCTTTGACTTAAATATCAAACTTATTTTTTTCAAAATTGTAATCCACATATACGTTTTTCTTACACGAAATTGTTTTCCATGTATAGCACAAGGTGTACCTTGGTATAATTCTTGGGCTCTTTAAAGCTCGAATTTGTCCATCTTTCTCGCTTTTGAAATGAAAAGCAGTACATTTGACATTACAAAACTATGACTACTAAGCCTTTTCCATCCACTTTCATTAACTTGATAAACTCTAAATTTACTGGTACAAATTCATATGAACTATGTTCTCCGTTGTGTCTAAATTGGATCAGACATTATACTTCAGACTTCCTTTTATGTATCCATGCTTATTTTTATCTCAATTGTTCGTTGTTGAATATGATAAGTTTAGCTTTGTATTCCTCATTATGTGGGTCATGTGTTCTTATTATCTACTTCTTCTTACCTTTTTCTTTGCAGATCGTCACTACGAAGTGGTCTATCTAATCCATGAGAACTTCGAAGAAGATGTTGAGAAAGTTAATCTGAAAGTTCAAGGTGATCATTGGTTCCATTGGTGCCTACATATGAAAGCTTTCTAGTATCAGTTCAGATATATAAATATCCTGAGAATTTCAACTTTGAAGAGTCAAAATGTGCGCTTTTCGTTGAAAGTAACATGGGATTTTCCTATCAAATTTTTTCTCAAAAAAAGATTTATGGCTGAGTTAGGCCTTATAAGTATCAGAAAATAGTAAAAACTTGACATTAGCCTTTTAAATCAAGTAAAGTTTTTTACTGTTGCGTTTTCAGTGGTAAAACTTAACCTGAATAGGCCCTTCCATAAGCTGATTGGTTGAAACTGCCACCTTCATAACAAAATGGACCCACCTCAATAAGCTGTATCTTTAATATCAGCAATGTTATTGTCAATGCTTCTATAAATGAGAAGGCAGTTCGGAAGGCTAAAACAACTCCATAAAATCCCAAAGGGATAGAAGGGTTGCACATAGAGCATGCATCAACGACACACGTAAACCATATCTCTTCTTCAGGATTAGGTTCTAGCTAGAGCAATGGTATGACAACGCGAACTGCTGGCTGTTAGCACATAAAATGTGGAACAACCTTGTAGGTGTATATTGGACAAGTCTATGTAGCGAAATCTAATTCTTCTATGATTCAATTTGGTTTTTCGAAATGCTTCAATCTTTGTGTTTCCTTTATTATATAAAAGATTTGAGCATAATAGCTCAATCGTTAGTTTGAAATTTCAAGTAAAGATTATAATTTGATTGATTATTTAGACCATTAAATGATCTTACTATTTACCTTAATTAGTCCTTATAACTACTTTCCCCAAGGCACTCGTTAGACAAACCTTTTTATTATATATGCATAAACAAAAGTATATAACAACATTTTATATAAAACATTTAAAAGCATGTTATTTAGTTGCCTAGTGAACGATCACAACACATACGTGTATCAAATTTTCGAAAGATTAGGTAACTTTTGTTCTTGGAGAGCTTAATTGTGGTTGTCCTGCAACATGTTTGTTAGTACAAAATTCGTGTCGGGTTTAGCAGGGTGTTGAAGTCCTTTGTCGGGCCAGGCCTCCAAACGACTCGAGTGCTCAATCTTGTACTAGAGCAAGAGAAGTGAGATGATTTTCTGCACAATTAAAAGTAAACCGTTAGTCTTACCATGGGGACGGACCCCACGATTAAACTCCGGCGTGAGAGTAAGTATTCATATTTGTCAGAGAATGTCAGAATATGTGTGTGTACTAATGATTAGACAGAATGTACTTTTTTAGGGTGTGAAATGAACCCTATTTATAGGCAAGCCCAATACTAGGGTTCCCTAGTATTTCGCTTATAACTGTTTGTGGCCGGAGTGGGACCCTTGTCGGGCAAGGGTCCACGTGTAATCGTCTCTGCGGACGCGAGTAATCTTCCGCGGTCAGTGTATGTCCGCGGAGGCGCCATGGTGCGACTTTAAAGATACTAACGTGCGTCTTTGGAATATCCGGAGTGTGACCCTTGTCAGGCTTAGCAATCCGGCTATTTGTTGTATTGGGCCTGGGCCCATATGCGTATATTATGAATTAAGCCTAGTAAGCTTGGTATTCGTACTATACGTCATCAAGTCCCCCCAATCTAGTTTGCTTTACTGTACGCGGTACAATTATAGCGTGCGGTGAGCATTACTAGACTAGAGTTCCGTAATCATATCTTCTTCCGCTCCTGCCTCGTTCTAGGTCTTTTGCACCGTTTTTGCAGTTTGTCGTTGGTTACGTGGGTTCCTCGTGTCCCCTTATATTCTGCGTGATTTGACCGCCTGGGTCCCATATCCAGCTGTTATCATTATCTTTTTACTCTACCTTTGCACCGTTGATTGAAAAGTGTCCTGGCACGTGTCATCATCTTACCTTTTCCTGACTTAAATATACCATGGGTATAAATAGTCAATTCATGCCCTACT
>BQNB010018770.1:17873-67806 GCA_026074375.1 Tanacetum coccineum | reverse complement strand
TACATCACTCATCATTGGCTTAACAGTATTAACTTTTAGAGCAGTGCTAGTTAGTACTGTCTGTCTGTTAATACTATGTCTAGCAGTACTAACTTTTTTAGTACTGCTAGCTTTAGCAGTATTAACTGGATTATTTCCAGTTCTTGTTTGTACTGCTAAAGGAACAAATTGATTTTGTTTATTCACCCTGTGAACATTGTTCCATGTTGGTTTCCTCACCCTTGTATCATTACCCTTAGACATATTTTGTTTGCTTAGTTCAACTTGTTTAGCCAATTTTACATGATAATCACAATCTTTTATCAAATGACTAAAACTACCACAGACAAAACATCCTCTTTCAGTGAACCCATTCCCCAACTCTTTGTTGTTAACCTTAGGTTTTTGACTATGTGTAGACTGTTTCTTAACATTTTCCCTAGGAGTTTTTACTTGCTTGTTAGCAAAACTAGGTGTATCATTTCCCTTAGTTTGTACAGTCACACACTCATCATCACTGTCTGATTCATACTCCTCAATTATAGGAGCATCAGACCATACCTTAGGTTGAACTTCTATATGTGATTCATTGACAACTGGTTCAAACACTAATTCAGAAGGTTCTGTACTAATGTTAGAGTCACAGGCATCAAGTTCATTTGTTTGGGATTCAGGTTCACTTGGTTGAGTCTTTTCTGGACCATATGTATATTGTGAGTCATCTATTTCAACATCAGGTCCAGAGGGCAGATAATTCCCTGTCATGGGTGGTGATACAGCATGCATTTCACATGTTTCATTAATCCTTTTATGCAAAGTTGTATTTTCAGAATCACTTTTATTGCACTTAAAGACACTTTGCATAACTTCATTTTCATAACTCAAAATCCCACTATATCTGTAATCACCATACCCTAGCCCAAACTTATCCCTGGCACTCATAGAATAATTTGCAATTTTACCAAGATTTTTTGAAGAATGATTCCATTTGTCTACTATTACTTCTAAATCATCTTTTTCTTTTTGAGCTTTTGCCAACAATGTCTTATGGTATGTTAGAACATCTGTTTTGTCATCTAAATCTATTTTCATAAATTTGATTTTTTGTTCATACCAAAGTTGACCTTGTTGATGGGCAACTAATTGTGCTTCAACTTTTTTAAGAGCTTGAGTATAAGCCTTTATTTCTATGCTAGCATCACTAAGTTCCTCTCTCTGAACATCATATAGTCTTTTAAGGTTAGCATAAGACTCTTTACACTCACAAGAACAGGAAGTTACCTGTGTGTTTGATCCTGAGCTGTTGCTAGCCATAAAAGCATAATTTTCATCATCTTCTGAATGAGTTGTCCAGTCAACACATTCTCCATCAACTGTCACCAATGCTCTAGACTCTTCTTTCTTTCCAGTTCTGCTCCCATCTTTATTTCCAGTATTCCATCCATCTTTATTTCCAGTATTCCATCCATCCCTCCTCCTGTTATCTTCCTTTGTTCTACACTCTCTTGCAAAATGCCCTGTTTTGTGGCAGTTGTAGCATTCCACTTTGGTTTTATCAAAACCAACAGGTTCTTTTGCATCAAACTGTAGCTTTCTACCAGTCTTCTTGTAAAACTTCTTTATTCTCATGGAGATCATTGCTACTTGCCATTTTAAATCCATTTCTTCAAGGTCATATTCATCAACCTGGTCTAAGTCCTCATGATCCAGTTGAGGAGTACTAGATTGACTTGCAAGCAGGGAATATGATGATGTTTGTTCATGCTTTGAATTATGACCAGAAGTATTGGAAACACCATAAGCGGTACTAACATCATTAGTACTGCTGGTGTTTTCAGAAACAAATGCTATATTTTGCAAGTTGGAAGTTGATGCAGTAGAGCCTTTTACATCATTTTCAAAGACTCTTAGATTGTTGTACAAGTCATCAAAACTGAGACTGTCCATACCTGGTTTGTTCCTCATGATTAAGGAAACTTGTAACCAAGCAGAAGGTAGAGATCTTAGAAATTTCTGATTTGCATCTTCAGTTGATACACCTGCTCCATGAATCTCTAGCTGACTGAGAAGACTTTGGAATCTCTCATAGCCTTTGTGAATCCCATCTGTGTTGGATACACTGAATCCTTCAAACTGTTGCTTTAAGATGTACTTTTGCATCTTTTTGGATTCATCATTTCCACCAAATCTGGATTTGATGGCATTCCACATTTCTTTTGCATCTGTCATCTTATGGAATTTAGCTAGATGATCTTCTGGAATGGCCATTAGCAAGGTGGTCCTTGCTTTTCTTTCTCTTTCTCTTGCCACTACTTCTTCTGCTGATTTAGGAGGCAAAATTTTAATTTGTCCTGATGTATCAGTTGTGACTGACACAGGACCATTTCCATTTTGGATTACCTCCCAAATTGGATAGTCTGTATGAGCTAGATAGTGTTCTATCTTCATAGCCCATATATCATATTCTCCTTTTTTGAGAATAGGCAGTTTGATGGTTGAGACTGTTTGAGGAGTTTGTTGTGTTGGTTTTTGTTGTGTCTCTTGTGGAGGTGGTGGTGGTGGAATTTCATCATGTGTTCCAGACATGTTTAGCTTTGTTTATTGGAGATGAATAACTGGTTTTTATCTGTTCTTCTTATTCAGAGTTTCTTAACGGCTCTGATACCACTTGAAGGTCCTAGATAACTGATTGGATCTTTGCAGCCTATAAAGGATGATAGCCAAGATGTATAAATACACACGACTATGTAGAAACAATGACTATGAATACTATGTGTTAATGCGGAATCTTAACACAGGTACTAAGAAGAACAATGAACAACTGAATAACAACTTTATTAAAGTGTTCTTGAGAATTTCAGATTGCTAACTATGATATATGTTCTGTATATTCTTGTGTAGAACTCTTGTGTCTAACTATGCCTAGGGTTCCTTTTATATCACAAGGATAACCCTAAAAGGCTTACATATCATTTTATATAATATCTCATAAATATCTTTTAAATATCTTCTCAACGGTACTAACTAACTTTCTACTAACGGTACTAACTAACTAACAGTACTAACTACTTTGTACTGTCGGTACTAAGTATAACTGACAGTACTAACTATTGTACTGTCGGTACTAAGTTTAAGAAAACATTAATCCTAACATTTTCTTTATAGGATTATAGCTTATTTTTCTTATTTCAGTGTTTTTGAATATTTTTCGTTAAAGGCTTTGATCTTTATGTGTCAAAAACTAGAGTAGCTTTTTTTAGCCTTATTTTAGCAGCTTATTAAGGGCTTATTCAGCTTATTTAAGCTGATTTTGGGCATCTCATTATCACAGCTTACTTTTTCTACGGCTTATTTTAGTTTTTTTGGGTTCTTGCTTATTTTCAACTCAACAAGTGACGTGGCTTATTTGTGGTGTCAAACAGTTTTTTGAAGCTTTTTATTAGCTTATTTTGTGTCGTCACTTTTTCTAGCTTATTCTCCATTGTTACAAACTTTGTTAGAAACATAATTTCACAGTCTAACAAGTGAGGCTCGGTCTTGAAGAAAATTGGCTTTTCATAGCTCGTTTGTTAGTTAATTAATTGTAATGTTTTAATGATGTAAACGGGCCAAGATACAAAAAGCCCAGATAAAGCCCGTCTTTGGAATGTCTTGCTCTCGTACTCTAAGCTGGTGATATCCTAATCTCAGATCTATCTTCAAATAAATACTGGATCCTTGGAGTTGATCAAATAAATCGTCGATCCTTGGGAGTGGATAACGATTTTTCACTGTCAGCTTATTTAATTCCCTATAGTCAATGCACATCCTGAATGACCCATCCTTCTTTTTGACGAATAAGACTGGGGCTCCCCAAGGTAAGGAACTGGGCCTTATGAATCCTTTGGCGGAAAGCTCTTGTAATTGTTCCAATAATTCTTTCATTTCGGATAAAGCCAATCGGTATGGTGCTCGAGCTACAGGTGCGGCTCCTGGAATCAGATCGATCTGAAATTCCACTGGTCAAGCCGGAGGAAGAACCGACAAGTTCTCGGGAAACACTTCAGGAAAGTCTCAAACGATTGGTACGTCCTTAATTTGTTTTGCTTCTGACTTGTCCTCCTCTTTCTTAGCGGATATCTGCGGCAAAAAGACCTGGCATCCCTTCGCCATGTACTCTTGAGCCTTCGAATATGAGATAACTCCCAACCAAGATTCTCTCTCGTTGCTACTTCCGTTGCCATAAAAAGTCAAAGTTTCATTCCTATAGGGAACTTAAACAAGTTTCTCATCGCACACGATCACGGCATGACACCTTCTTAACCAGTCCATACCGATAATAACATCGAAACTACCCAGTTCTACAGGCATTAGATCTATGTAAAACGGATGGTCTAAGAAATTTAAAGTGCAACCTCGTATAATAGTGTCTATCCCGACTATTTTCCCATCAGCTAATTCGACATCATAACTATTATCTAATGGAGTTGGGACGATGTCAATCAGGGAACTAAATGCAGTGGACATAAAGCTTCTATCTGCACCAGTGTCGAATAAGATAGATGCATAGTGGTTGTTTAAGAGAAATGTACCCATAACAACATTGGAATCTGGGTTTCTCGATGCATTCACTCTCGTCTCTGCATTCCTAACTTCATACACCCAGCCTTGCTCATTCCCATTCCTTCCATCCTTATTCTTCAACTTAGGACAATCACTCTTGAAATGCCCTGGTGCTCCACACTCAAAACAACCATTCCCTTTGGGAGCTGCCCCACTGCCCTTCTAAGTATTAGCAACATCTGTGTTACCAGTACTCCTGCAATCGCGAGCAAAGTGCCCTACCTTGTTGTACTAGTGGCACTTCTGAGTACATGAGCCATTGTGGTGAAAATGGCACTTGGTGCACTTGGGCAAAGATCCCCCATACGGCTTCTTTTCGCCTGTCCCCATATTGTAGACCTTGGCGACATTCTGCCTTTTGAAGGGTTGTTGTTGGTGACCATGGTTGTTTCTGGATGAATCATCAGCCTTCCTTTTGTTGTCAGGTTGCCTTTCTGTGTAGGTGCGTAGTTTCTAATCCATCAAGTCGTTGGCCAACTCAATAGTCTCATCCAACTTCTTGGGTCTGGTAGATTTGACATTCCCATAAATGTTATCAGGAAGTCCACTGATGTACTTGTCAACCTTCTCGGTTTCATTGGCAACAAACTTGGTACATATCAGGGTTAGCTTTTAGAAATGTTCAGTGTATGCTGGAACATCGTTCCCTTTGACCTTTAGGTTCCATAATTCAATTTCTAGTTTCTTGATTTCACCCTACGGGTAATACTTGTTCGTTATCTTTTTCTTGAGTACCTCCCAAGCCATCGAATATGCTTCAGGACCTAAGGTTCTTATCTGACCGTTCCACCAAGTTAAAGCAGCACCTAACAGAGTGCAGGTGGCAAACTTAACCTGATTTTCAATAGTACAACCACTGATATTGAAGACTGACACCATCTTTTCAATCCACCGAGTTAAACCGACAACGCCTTCACTTCCTTTGAAGTTCAAAGGTTGACATTTCATGAAGTCAACATAGAAACAAGGGCGCGCAGTTTGCACATTCCTTTAGTTATCCCCGTGTGAACTATGGCTTCCATCTCCATTGGTAGAGTTTTACAGAAGAGCATGGTCAATCATTGCTTAGATGGATTCTGGAGTCATGTTGTTTGGGTTGGTGTTGTTAACAAGGGTATTTTGTCCTCGTCTTGTCGCAGGTGCCATGATTTGTCTACAACACAAGAGACAAAACATGAGGTCATAATTATGACATAATATAATAAACTGTGGCGAATACTCGCACCTTTTTCACTCATTCTCCTGTCTGAATTATGTCTTAAAACGCAACGCCTGTATTACTAATATAGATTATATTAGAGTATATATGTGCTATATCTTAGCATATCTATTAGATTATCTTTTTACTTCATGATGCTTTCTCTATTTCGCATTTATCTTACGCTGCTATCTCATTATCTTGAACGCGTAATATAAATTAGATTTAACGGTTGTCTCTCTCTCAACTCCCCCTCCCCGCCCCTCGCTCTCGTATAGATGGATAACCACACAGAGTATTTGTGCCGAGTATATGTATTGTATATAGTACAAACTAACACTTATATAGAACCTAGAGAGAGACCCCGCAACTTTGAACCATTTTACATGACCGTAGTTACCGCCCCCCCCCCCCCCGTGATTACACAAAATACAATACAAAAAATCTAAGGCTATGTTAGCGGGGAAAACCCCTAATACTTAACATGCCTGTATAATGACCTAGCAAGATAAAATAACATACATCACTAGATGTGACTGTCAGCATCCCCAGAAGCATCCTGGTGATCTGGAATCCTAGCATCTGGTCCTGGCTGTCTAGCTCTCCTCTGCTGCTCTTGATGTGCTAGCAACTTGGTCTGCATGTCACTCATCTCTCGTCTCATGTCTCTCATCACTCAGAGAGTCTCTGCCATATATGCCTGGCGCCTACGGTCAGACTCTCAAAGTGCTACCGTCTCAGCCTGTTGCATCTAGAAACGAGTCTCATATACCTGGTGCTGTATCTGAATGAGAGTACTCTGCAGTTGTAGCTGTGCCTGATGTGCTTGGAGGTGGGTCTTGTATGCATACACATGATCACGATGAGTCTGAAGCTCCTGATGGGTCGCCTAACTTAATCCTATTGAGTGAGCCCAAGCCTCTCGGGAAGCATATGCCTCCTCCTCCACAATCCATACTATCTCCTGGAGAGTCATCCTATCCCTCATAATTAAATCGACCCGCTGTGAGTCCATAGCGACTCGCTATGATATACGAGTCCTACCATCCTGAGCATCCTATAATAAAGCATACAAGTCCTGTGTATCACGCTCATGGAGCTCAGCAAGCTCTGTAACCCTAGTATTGACCTCTCCTACGGTCATAGGTGCTATCTCAGGAACTGCGTTATGGAGATTATAAATCACCCTTTCGAACGATTTTGCTTGATTTCTTTTGCACAACACAGTACCATAAGGTAATAGCAACTAGAAACACCCAAACTTTATCAATACAAATAACAAAATTCGGAGATCTTCAAAAAAACGAGCTAGAACTTTTTATGGCACACTTTTCGATCTAAAACAAGCAAAAAATCACACATACACACGATCTAATCATCCCATAAGCTCTAATACCAATTGTGGTATATCCTATATCATAACACGGGGTCGATTCTTGGATTTGGCTAGTTTCTAGAGAGAGAAACACTTGAGAGAGAATATCTAGAGAGAGAATGTGTTTCTATGAAAAAGAAATAATGACTAGCTTGCCTCTTCCAAAGTTGGAAGAGGCTTATATAGTACTTATAATATATCGGGTATTAGTACCCGACTTAAACCGAAAATCGTACTATTAACTATTAAACTACGAGCTATAATAAACAGTAAAATACACGGGGTGACCGAGTCTTTTTCTAATATCTAACACCTTAATTGAATTTTCAATTGGCTTGATGGAAAGGAGAACTGTACCAAAAGACCGACCATACATTTTACTTAATTAGAGTTATAAGGTTGGTAAGGTTAGGTACTATTCCTAATGATCCAGCCATAACCGGAGTAAACACAACCTGTTTCATTTGTGACTAGACGGTGTTGATCACTCAAGGGATCCTAGGGGTTCAAATTTATACACTTATCTATGGATAATTTGTAGAAGCTCGTCCTCTCTTATATGTCTCTTATCTAAGGCCTCAAAGACTAAGTCTTGGTTGTGGCATCAAAGATTATCTCATTTAAACTTTGATTACATCACATCTCTTGCCAAACAAGGTCTCACCTGAGGTCTTCCAAAACTAAAGTATTGGAAGGATTACTTGTGCTCTGCTTGTGCTCTTGGTAAAAGCAAGAAACACTCCCACAAACCCAAAGCTGAAAACTCTATTCAAGAAAAACTCTATCTGCTGCATATAGATCTTTGCGGGCCAATGAGAATTCAAAGTATCAATGGGAGGAAATATATATTGGTTATTGTTGATGATTATTATCGGTTTACATGGGTGAAATTTCTACGATCAAAGGATGAAGTTCCAGAGTTCGTGATCAAATTCCTCAAAATGATTCAAGTTTATCTAAATGCAACCGTTCGTAACATCAGGACTGATAATGACACTGAATTTGTCAATCAGACAATGAAAGCTTACTATGAAGAAGTCGGAATCTCACATCAAACATCCGTTGCTCTCACCCCACAACAGAATGGAGTTGTTAAAAGAAAAAATCGTACTTTAGTGGAAGTTGCCCGCACCATGTTGATCTTTTTAAAGGCTCCATTATTTCTTTGGGCAGAAGCAGTTGCGACAACTTGTTATACTCAAAACAGATCATTAATCTGAAAATGTCACAACAAAACACCGTATGAACTTCTCCATGATAAAAAACCTGACTTATCCTATCTTCATGTCTTTGGTGCTCTCTGCTATCCCACTAATGACGGTGAAGACCTTGGTAAGTTAAAACCTAAAGCTGATATAGGAATTTTTGTTGGTTACGCTCCCGCAAAGAAAGCATTCTGAATCTACAACAAAAGGACCCGAATGATTATTGAAGCTATTCATGTTGATTTTGATGAGTTGACAACAATGGCTTCTGAACAATTTAGTTCAGGACCTGGGCCTAAACTTATGACTCCTGGAACAGTCAGTTCAGGACTCGTGCCAAACATTCCTTCTTCAACCCCGTATGTCCCACCAACGAAGAATCATTAGGAAATATTGTTTCAACCAATGTTTGATGAGTACCTTAATCCTCCACCATGTGTTGATCCTCAAGTTCCTGTAGTTATTGCTCCAGAACTTGCTATTTCAACCGGTACATCTTCCTCAACTACAATTGATCAAGATGCACCATCTTCAAGTACCTTTCAAACAACTCAAGAAACACCACCCACAGTTATTCCTCTCGGTGTTGAAGAAGCTGACCATGATATTAAAGTTGCACATATGGATAATAATACCTTTGTTGATTTCTAATTCCATGACCTAAATCTAAAGAATCCTCTACTCAGGTTGTTATTCCAAATAATGTGCACTCAATCAACAACCACCCAAACACATCAACAAATGGACCAAAGATCACCCGATTGATAATGTGATCGGTGATCCTTCTAGACCGGTTTTCACTCGACATCAACTACAAGATAAAGCCCTATTCTGCTATTTTGATGTTTTCCTTTCTTTTGTTGAACCCGAGAGTTATAAAGAAGCATTAACGGAATCCTGTTGGATTGAAGCCATGTAATAAGAACTTAATGAGTTTACGTGTCTTGAAGTTTGGGAACTGGTACCTCGTCCAGATCATGTTATGACTATTACCTTGAAGTGGATATACAAGGTGAAATTAGATGAACTGGGAGGTGTGTTGAAAAATAAGGCTCGTTTGGTAGCGAAGGGATATCATCAGGAAGAAGGCATAGACTTTGAGGAATCTTTTACTCTAGTTGCACGTTTCAAGGCCATCTGTATCTTTATTGCATTCGCTGCTCATATGAAGATGGTTGTCTACCAAATGGATGTGAAGACCGCGTTTTTGAATGGCATACTGCATGAGGAGGTCTAAGTGAGTCAACCAGACGGGTTTGTAGATCCAGAGAATCCCAACCATGTGTACAAGCTTAAGAAAGCCCTTTACGGTTTGAAACAAGCACCACGGGCTTTGTATGATTTGCTCTTATCATTTCTACTCTCCCAAAAGTTCTCAAAAGGCACCGTTGATCCTATATTATTCATCACGAGAGACGGCAAAGACATATTACTGGTATAAATTTATGTCGACGATATTATTTTTGCCTTCACTAAACCTGATCTGTGTGAATCATTTTCTAAAATCATGTGTTCAAAATTCAAGATGTCGATGATGGGCAAACTATCATTTTTCTTAGGACTACAAATTTCTTAGAGTCCCAGAGGCATCTTTTTAAACCAATCCAAATATGCTCTTAAATCACTTAAAAAGTACGGTATGGAAACCTGTGACCTAGTGGATACTCAAATAGTGGAGAAATCCAAAATGGATGAAGATCCACAAGGGAAAGCCGTTGATCCTACACGTTATCGTAGAATGATTGGCACCCTTATGTATCTCACATCCAGTTGACCAGACCTTGTATTTGTTGTGTGCATGTGTGCCCGGTATCAGGCAAAGCCTACCGAAAAGCACTTACATGCGGTTAAGCGAATCTTTCAATAATCTTTCGATACCTAAGAGGAACCATAAATATGGGTCTGTGGTATTCAAAGGATTCTTGCATTGCTCTAACAGCTTTTGTAGATGCTGACCATGCGGGTTGCCAAGATACCAGAAAAAGTACGTCTGGAAGTATGCAACTATTAGGTGATAGATTGGTGAGCTAGTCATCAAAGAATCAGAAGAGCACCACCATATCCAGTACAAAAGCTGAATACATTACCTTGTCAGGATGTTGTGCTCAAATACTTTGGGTGCGATCACAATTAACTGACTATGGCCTTGTGTTCAACAAGATACCTCTTTACTGCGATAACAAAAGTGATATTGCTTTAGTTGCAACAACGTCCAACACTCCCGATCCAAGCATATAGACATCAGACATCACTTTATCAAGGAGCAAGTGGAGAATGGGGTGGTTGAGCTGTATTTTGTTAGTACAGAGTATCAGTTGGCAAACATTTTCACTAAGCCTTTAGCACGAGAATGACTTGACTTTCTCATCAACAAGCTTGGTATGAGAAGTATGTCTCCTGAGACTTTGAAAAAGCTGGAGGACGAAGAGGAAGAGTAATGGTGGTAAACTCTTCACATATCCTCTGTATCATATGTATATAAGAAAATCAGAAAAACCCAAAAAGATTTTTCACTTTATATAAACTTTTCAAAAATAAAATACAAAATTAAAAAATCAGAAAATATAAAAATATGGTGTTCATGACATGTCTTCTGAAAATCAATAACATTTACGGCATTAGAAATGTCATTCAATAATGATACGAGGCTGTAAATGAAGTTTGAGCAGAAGTTTAAATTGTTTTCAAAACATGTCATATGGCTTGCTATTATTTCAGGGGTAAGTATTTCGACAAAAAAAACTTGACCTCACAACGAGAGATTCATTTTTCTTGGGAATGAATTACTTCATATTCATTTAAAGGCTTGTGTTTACTTTGTAACACAACCCGTGCTTCCTATATCAAATAAGTGTACGTGTCAGTGCATTTATTTATGTAAAACGAGAGAAATCTTGTTTTTATTGGTGTTGTTTTGTGAAAAATAATTAAACATATCAGTTTCTCGTCTGAAAAGATTTTCAAAGAATTTTTCATCACTCAAACAATGTCTGCAACTCTTTAAATAGAAAACGGGACATTATTTGAGGGGGAGAAATAGTCTAACTCTTTCAAAAATGATCTTTCAAAAAGTCATCTCGGAATAAAATGGAAAAAGTGTTTATGAATAACGGATTATCATTTAAAGGGGAGTTAATGTATGTGTAACTCAATTGGTCTTAAGATGTTATTAGTTTTAACTTTTAGAGACTAAATGGCAAAAACTAGGACTTAAGATCTAAGCTTACAACTTTACGAGCTTAATATGCCATTTCTATAACTAGTTTAGACTTAGTTATAAGTTTAAAAGAAAAATAGAAGCAGACATAAAGAACAAGGACCATTCTTGCCATTTATTAAACTTTGGTCGGTTATACCTCTAAATACTCTCTAACACATTTCGCTTGATTCATACTCTAAAATCAAACTCGCTTTTTCAAGATCCAAGGTTCACTTCTGCATGTAAGTAATCCCTTTAACATCATGTTTTCAAAAAGAATTAGGTTATATCTCCTTTTTGCACTCTTAATCAATTAAAAATGAATTAGGGTTCATGAGTAAAAAGTTAAGGTTATTGTCTAATTAGTTGAGGGGTTTTGTTCATTAGGGTGTCTTAGATGCGTGAGAAATAGTTATTGATATCTCTAACATATGAGTGAGATTTGTTGATTTTTGTAAGTTGAATAAAGCGAAACATGTGCTTATGGGTTAATACTTGTGGGCTTGCGTTAATTAGTATCTATGAAGCTTTCTTATTCCCTTGTCATAAGTTTTAGCCTCCTTAGAAACCTTTTATTTGGAAAACTTAAGTTCTAGGTTCGTTAAAAACTAAAAGTGTGTATAAGTTTGCTCATGTAGTGCTAAAAGGTGTTGGTTAACTGGTTCATGTCCCTATGTGGTTGTTTTAAGCCTCCTAGATGTCTCTTAAAGTATGACTAAAGTGTTTCTCCCTTTAAAATTCTTACGTATATAGGATTTCGAGCTCAAAAAGTTGTTTAATCATGTGATTATTGATTCTGTGAGTTTATTGATTGATTTGTGATGATTGTTAGAAATTCTTATAGGTTTTTAATTGGTAAAACCTGAGTTAAGTGATTTTTGGCAGGTGAAACATGTTTGGCTTGAATGAAGCAAAACATGTTTTCTAGTGAAACATGTTTCACTTATTCTGAGCAAAACATGTCTCACATATTCTGAGCGAAATATGTAAGTCATATTCTGAGCGAAACATGTAAGTCATATTCTAAGTGAAACATGTAAGTGATATTCTGAGCAAACCATGTAAGTATTATTCAGAGCAAAACATGTTTGATATGTTTTAAGCGAAACATGACAGGTACACATTCCAAGCGAAATATGACAAATATAAAAGGAAACTCTGCCTAAATTTTTTAAAATTTTGTGTAATACTTGCTTATTATGTCTTATTTCACATGTGTTTAAATTGAATGTGTATTATTTGCCCTCTGTGTGAATGTGTGTCCTAAGTTCTCTTAGACATGTCTAGTTGACATCATATTTGACTTTGACTTTTGACCTTAGTTGACTTATTCATATAGTGTAGTAATTCAGTCATGTTTGCATGAAACCTAATCATAGCTTATCACTAAATCAATATATCATCAAGGATAACCAAGCTAATAAGTAAAATATATATGTTGTGTATATAAATTGTATTGATTAATTCTTAAGCAAAATCATGAATCCATAAGAAACTTATAAAGTGACTGCTTGGGATGAAAAATGGGTTCCATCTACTAAAAGAGTCAAGATAAGCTCTACCAATCTGAGACTGGAAACCACTGTGCCACAGAAGGAAGAGACATTTCAAGTTGTCATTGATGTAATCAAGAACTTCACGTACTTCAAGGCTTTCACTATCTCTGCAGTCCCCAAAATATTTATGCAGCAGTTCTAGTACACAATCAAGAAGGTCCAAGGCACAGATTCTTATGAATTCCTTTTGGCCAACGAGAAGTGCAGAGTCGATGCTGAAGTCTTTAGAAAGATTCTGGATATCTGTCCTAGAGTTAAAGTTAAAGAATTCACTGAGCTACAAAATGATGATGATACCCTCACCTTCCTCATTGACCTTGGCTACAAAGGTCCACTTCACAAGTACACCAACATGTATGTGGATCACATGAGTCAGCCATGGAGAACTCTGACAGCAATTATCAACAAATGTCTCTCTGGGAAGACCACAAGCAATGACAGACTCAGAAAATCTAGGATTGACATAATATTGGGCATGTTTTATAGAGAGAATGTCGACTATCCTGAGTTGATTTGGGAAGACCTTGCTTACCAGATTGATCATAGGAGGGAGAGAAAATCAAGACGTGAAAATATGCCATACCCCTGATTCACCAAAGTTATCATCAATCACTTCCTCAAACAACACAAGTCTCTCTCCAACATTAAATATCAACACTATCATACAATCAAGGATGATGGTATTATAAGCTGACTCAAGTTTGTCAAAATAGGAGAAGACTATCAAGAATATGGACTTGTTATTCCTGATGTGATGCTGAATGATGCAATCAAGCAGTTAGAGTCTTAACAGATGTTCATCAAGTATTCCACTGGTCAGATTCCCCCCAAGAAGAGTAGAGGCAAAGGTTCATAAGAAAAAAAGACTGTTGATGACTCTCAAGAAATTGTTGATGTATCTGAAGAGTCTGAACCTGAACCTGAACCTGTTAAGAAAAAGACAGCTAGTAGAAGAGTGGTCAAGAAGAAAGTCACAATTTTTGCTGATGACAACATTATTCCTGATCCAAACATTGCTTTGGAGTTAGGTAAATCTATTAGCTTATCTAAAGCTGAAGAAGAAGAAGCAGCAAAGCAAGTCCATGCTACTCATGCAAGGATTGTGACTGAATCTGTCCCTGAATCTTCCAAGAAAAAGACTAGTAGCAAAAGTTCTAGAAGTGTAGTCATTCAAGACACTCTAAGTGCTCCAAAACCAAAACCAGCCACTTCAAAGCCTAAGCTCAAAGGTGTACAATCCTTAACTCCTGAAGAACAAGAAGCTGCAGATGTTATGTAAGCTCTCAAAGAAAGTAAGAAAACCAACGGAAGATAGCCAGGCACTTGAGGCTCAAGTGAAGGAACTGGTAGGATACCAGGGGTTCCCGATGAGTCCACAGTCATCTCTGCTACCACAAGTGAAGGAACTGATACTAAACCAGGGGTTCTCGATGAGGAAAAGGTTATAACTGAAGAAAAAATTATTCTTAAGTGGGGATCTAAACAAGAAAGTAAATACTCAGAAGAAGACCAACTTGATGATGAAGAGAAGGATGATAAAGAGGGTGATGATGAAGATGCTGAAATTGAATCTGATGAAGATGAAATCTATAAGTATAAGATTCGTGTGCGCAAAGATAAGGATGTCGAGATGATAAATGCTAAAGTTGAAGATTCTGAAAAAGGTGATGCAAAAAAATCTGATATGGCCTAAGCAGATGTTGAAAAGACTGAAGAAATAAAGGATGCTGCCAAGAAAGCTGAACTTCCTCCAACAAGCTCTAGCTTGTCTGTATCTTCAGGTTTTGGTGACCAATTTCTTAAACTTTCATTTGATAATTCTTTAGTTAGTACTATTAAGGACAATACAGATGCTGAGATCAACTCATTATTGGAAGTTAAGATCCAATATAAAGTTCCACATATCCAGTCTCCATCCGTACTTAGAGTACCAGTGTTTGTGATTTCTGAACCTACAGTCCTCACACCAGTATAAGAAACTTCTTTAGCAGCACCCGTAACAACTCTACCTCTTCCATTTGTCTCTACCACACCACATGTCCTCAACTCATATCAACATTACTATAATCCCATACACCACCATATCATAACGAAACCCTTCCATCCACTGTTGTTCTTGAATCTGATACACTCACTGCTGTTCAGCTAAGAGTTGCTAAATTGGAAAAGGATGTGTCTGAGCAGAAGAATATTAATCACTCTGCTGAAACTATTGCTACTCTTAAGTCCCAAGTTCCAACGGTTGTTGATGATTATCTTGGATCTAAACTTGGTGATGCTCTTCAAAAGGCTCTATAGAAACACTCTGAAGACGTAATTCAGAAACACTCTATGAAGCCAGCTCTTGAGTCAAGCAAGATCCAGTCTCTAACTATTAATCTTAAACAAGGATCCGAGAAAAGTGGCTTAGAGATTCTAAAGATCAAGAGGGAACAAGCAGAAAAGCAAAAGATGCCAAAGTATACCATCAAGTCTACAGACAAGGCAACTTTAAAAGGTGTATGATCAGATGGCACTCTCTACCAGGCCATGCTAGAAAACGAGTCGTTTAACAGAATTCTGCTAATCATTAATTGTTCCATGCACTCTATGGAAGCTTGATAGAAGATGAATAATGCTGGGTTAAGGGTAGTTGCTGAACACAGTAAAGACCATCAAAAGCAAGCATGATGATTATGACGATTGATGATGAAGACCCCTCCAGTCTGGGACCAAACCAGGGTAAAAGACAAAGAGGAGTAGAAACAAATGTGTCTTTAGTTCTTCCAAGAAAAAATGACATCCACACCAAGGGAAACCCCTAAAAGTAAGCTCCTTAAAGGCTCCTCTAAAACTGGTAAGTCTGCTTTTGCAAAGGAACTGGTTGAAGAACCTATTGCGGAGGTGGTAATGGATGATGCGAGTGAAGATGTTTCGTGATGATGATCAACCACAAGATGCTTCTGAGCCCAAGATATTGAAAACTCTGAATCTAGAATGGTTCACATAACCTCCAAGGCCTCCTACTCCTGATCCAGAATAGAACAAGCATCAAGTTGTACTTGGTCAACCTGAACAGCCTTGGTTCAACGAAATGGTCTCTGCTACAAAGGATCCTCTCATAATCAATGATCTAATAGCCACTCCTATTAACTTCTCTAAGTATGTGTTGAATCAACTCAAAATTGACAATCTTACTCAAGATATCTTGTTAGGACCTGCCTATAATTTGTTAAAAGGCATGTGTACTAGCAGCATCGAACCAGAGTACCACTTCTAAGAGTGTTTCAATGCATTGATATACAAACTTGATTGGAACAATCAAGAAGGAGAACGCTACCCCTTTGACCTGTCCAAACCTCTTCCCCTACAAGGTTACCCAGGCCATCTAACTGTTGCTGCTGATTACTTCTTCAACAATGATTTGGAGTATCTGAAATCTTCTAATACGGAGAGAACGTACACAACATCAATCACGAAGACTAAAGTAGCTCGGTATGAAATTGTGAGAATTAAAGACATGGTTCCTTGATGAGGTGTCATTTTATACACTTTTTCGGGGTCATTTAACCCCTTAAATCGTGCATTTATGCCAAAAATAGGTACTTAATCATTCCTTTTCAGGTTTTAGCAATTGGAGGAAATACACGTGAGTTGGGCTCTTAGAGAAGAAATAGACGAGACTACGGACCTACACCAACATCTCTCAAGATTATGTTCTCAGCGGCTGGAGACGGCGTCACAAGATACACGTGACGCCGTCACAATTCATCCCACGACGGTGTCACTAGAATTCACGACGACGTCAGCTTGCACGACCCAACCCAAGATCTAGAATATTCTCTTTCATGATGGCGTCACGATTAAAACGCGACGCCGTCGTAGCGATTTACCTATATATACAAACCCAAAATTAGGGTTTTAAGTGTGTAACTTTAGAGTAAAAAAGGGAGACGAACCCTAGTTCGTTTGGCAGCTTATTAGGATGATTTTAGGGTTTCAAAATGATGTGTCGTTGTGTGGTGTTTATTTTTATGATTCAAGTTTTAAATTTATATTTTGCCGACTTAACCAAAAAATAACACTTTAACGGGTAGTGTACACGGTCGGTGGTAGATTCGTGGTAAGTAGGGTGTCGAACACTTGAAGAGAGGTTAAATCTCTTAATTTATTAATATTTTGGTTATCTAATCTATGTTAATTCTAATCTAAGTCAAACCTATGTTAATCCTATGTTAGTTCTAATCCTAATTCTAACAGGTAAAGAGGGGTTTTCAGCCTGAGAGACTGGCACGAGTTTGGTGGTGACTACAATCAATTCAAGACACTTTAACCTACGCAAGCAAATTAACAGAAGATAAAAGAGCGGTCAAGCCTTATGATAGAAAATTGTATTAGCCATCAATAATCCGTAAGAAGTTGGTTTGTTTATTCAGTGCCAATTATTACTATGATCTCGAGGTAGGCATATCATCTTAAGATTAGGCGGGACTTCTTCCTAAGACCTAGACACATTAATTTTGTCACAATTAAAGCATCCGCATAAAGCATCCTTATTTGCTGATTATAATCTATCTTAGGGATTAAAGCAATGGTGATCTTGTTAAACCCTAGCTCATAGAGACTTTACCCACTTACTGCTTAACGACGATTTATACACTAGTAGTCCACTAACCAAGTCTTTACCAATTAATTAGAACGTACTCGTTGATCCTAAGGGTCACCTACCGGTCCAACTAAGCTCACAATCTAAAGGCAAAGATAGGTCGTTAATTGTGATCCTATTGGTCTAGATGTATAAATTACTATATTAAAGCACATAAACAAGTATAAATTGATAAACATAAATAAGCATACAACGATAAATTAAGCAATCAAGATATAAACAAAACCAAACATTCAGATCTTCATAATAATGGCTAATACCTAAAGGTATTAGCCTTCAAACATCATAATTAATACAAGAGTAATGGCTTAGCCAAGGTAAACTAACCGAGTTAACGAATGATATCAAAAACTGAACAATTACAAAAGTATAAGAAATTACATGTTGTCTCCTATGGACTGGAATACATTGCGAGACCTCTTCTGCTATTTTTCTCCTCTGAAAATCGATTTTTGTGGTTTAGGTATCGAGAATATGATTTAGCACACTTAAAACTCGTTTTTGAGTTTTCTATTTATAATGTCTGGATTCGGTATCGATACGGCGTATCCATTGTGTTGGATACAACGTATTGAGTTTTCTTAGAGTAGGGACCACGTTTGATATCTTCCAGAACATTCACCTTCTATAATCCTCCAATACTACGTAATTGGTCCTTCTACTTGATATGCGTATTGATCATGGGATCCTTCTGGTCTTTAAGTGACGTGCAAGAACAGATCACCTGTATCTATCCTTGATGATTACGGCATATTGGGATGTCAGAACATTTAATCTTCAAAAAATCTTTTTTAAAGCTCCCAAAATGCGCAGCCGCTTTTGCTAATATTCACCAAGTATCCGTAATTACTACAATTACTTAAATACAAACATTAGTAACAATTCCTTGCAATAATTTATCAACTGGGTTAATTACCATGAGAAAAATGAGCTATAAAAATACGTTATTTGAGTCATCAAAATATAGCCCCCACTTGAATCCTACTTGTCCTCAAGAAGCCTTAGAAGTTTTATAAAAAGTATCCCCTAGGATATTTTTCCGTTAAGCATTTATTTGATCTATTACAAGTACACAACCAAACACCTCACGAAATAGGAAGATGAAAACACTCAAATCACTCAACTAATCTATGTGGTAACATGTAACTATTTTGCTTAATTGCTCGGTCGTAACGAGAATTCTATTATAAGCTTGGCAAGGATACACATCTCCACCGCTAAAGCTAAAGAGTAACAAGTTTATAAAGGTAAAATGGGTTTTTGAGATAAGGCTTAGGGTTGATTACTCTAACTAATCTTTATCGATACCAATATTCCAAGAGGGTGACAAAGACCACACATACACACCCGTAATGATGGGATAGACACATGTGACTGCTCACTCCCACCTCGAATAATATAGGGTATGGATCTTCTAACTTTCACCAATAGTAATAAACCAAAAAGGCAGCTGAGACATGCATACATGGCCGTAATGACAGAATAGACATGCACGCTCGATCACATCCTCATTCGCATAAAACCCATGGTTAATGATTAGGAAAGGGAAGTAAATTGTTGTTAAATAAAAAATTATGAAACAAATAGATTAAGTCTAAAATACAAGTTGCTAGACACTTTTTCCCGACCGTTACCATGATAAAGACACAACTATTTACAACGTCTTGATCATAGATCAAAAACAAAAACCTAAGTTGGCATTCCCGTAACGGTCAACTTCCCAATCATCCCATATTTTACATACTTTACAAGGCAAGTGGCGATATCTTCCACTTTATACAATACTCTACATAGTCGATTTGTATCAACGAATAATCGATCCTTCGTGTAATTCCTTCGGTAGTTGTGAAACGATTATCTTCAAACTTTCCTTCTCTTTTTTTGTTGCGATTTTTCTAATTTTTTTGATTTTTTTACTAACACTATACTACGAAACTCGGTGTAATTTCACCATCTTCACGATCATAATAATTCCAGATAATTCCTTCGGTAATTCTTCATTCTTCGGACGTACCATTAATTGCGTTGGTAGTAAAAATACATGAGTTTTGATTATAATATACATTCCCATTTGCGATGTGCAAATTCTTCCAACCGTACCAAAATTGACACAAGACTCGGAAAATACATACTTTACACTTTAAGCAACTAGCAACTGTAAAATAAACTTAATCTAACAGGGTAGGCTAAGGTGTAGAGGTGTAACGAAATAAATAATTGGTGTATTTCCTAAAGGATTGGCTCTACGGGTTGTTCTAGGGGTGTCTTACTCTTAAAGTGAGAGTAAACAAAGGGTTTATACGGGGGTTAACTAACCAGTATAGTTAGTTAATAAGAAACATGTAAATTCGTTTTGGGTGTAATCCTAAAATTTACCAATTTAAACAAGTTACTCCATCTAAATCCATAGTACTTATCACTGCGGTCTCGAATAGATATACCAAGCCAAGTTTTAAAGTCTACTACATCACCGGCACACTCATATTTTATGGAATTTGAGTAAACATTTAGAAACGGATAAGGTTAAATCCTCACAATATCTAACAAGGGCTATTGTGTGCGGTTTATGTAACATGTAATTTCACAAAAGTATGCTCGAAAAAAAAATTAAATTTAAGCATTTTAGTGTGAAAAATAGGACAAGTATCATTCTAATTCCCATCCCCCCACTTGAATTCCGACGTCCTCATTGTATAGATAAAACATTTAAAAACAAGAATTAAAAAGAATTAGAATAAGAAACTCCCCTGATTTTTGCTCGGTAGATTCTCCATGTTGAGTTTATTGGGCAAGAATTTGTGTTGAACAGCCGTCTTGAAGTTTCAAGACTCCAACACTTCAAGATCTCCAAATTTGTAAATTCTCCACCAAAATTCGTCGATATTTCTTTCACGAGGTCCTGTGTAAAATAGAAAAAACGTGTATTCCTATTTTTGGTACATGCGATTAATTTAAACTAAACTAAACAAACTAAATACGAGTCAGTCTGGTGAATACGCCGTATCATTTGCATGAATACGCCGTATTGCCAGGACTGACAATAATGTTTTAAAAGTGCATAAAAAGTAAAGACTGATAACGTCTAGACAATCCATACGTCGTATGGTATGGAGTGGATACACGTATTGATGTCTGGGAAGACAAACTCGATAAAATTAAATAACATTTCGGGTTGTCTCCCGGGAAGCACTTTTGTTTACAGCGAAGTCTTTAAGTTAGACTTTTCTTCAGCTTTTCTTCACCATTCCATCTCATGCACGCTAATGTGCCCGCATGTGAGCCATTCTTCTGTCTTCGCATCTCGAATGTAATCGGGTCCTAAGTTCAAGACTCCATTGTAGAACCCCTTAAGCTTTTGGTATGGATGCGAGATTCCATTCTTCTTATCTTCATTACTTACCTTCAGTAATGGTGGGATCTTGTTGCATTGCTCATTAGTGTGGTGTTTAAACCTCGGATGTGATCGCACCATTTGGTAGGTTACTTCATCATTACCATTGTAAATGGTAATCATTCCTTCAAACCGTCTTGCTTTAATTCCAATTTCTCTTAAAAATGGTTCGCCAAAAATAACATCGCCCATTCCTTCATCACGATAAGCATCCATATCTTCTAAAACTACAAAATTCGTCACAACATAAAAGGTTCCAACAAAAATAGGCACATTCATTAAAGCTCCTTATAACATTATTCCCTTTGTATACCATCTTATCTTTCATTATAGAATTATGAAACTTTTTAGACATCACATTGACATACAATAATGGGAAGAAGTTAGCGTGTGTAAATTCAAATCCTATCATGCATGAAAACTTTAAGTTGTGAGCACAATCTATATGGATCTTCTTATCATAGTCGCAATAACTAGGGTAATCATCAATTCCAGTATCAAGTTCATCATCCCTAGTTTTAAATTCCTCAATTACCTCACCTTCCTCAATGGTGGGCATCAAATCATCACCTTGATTTCTCCTAAGCTCAAATGGTTCATTTAGATCATTTAATTCGATGTAATCTCCATTCAAAAGGTCTAATAATTTATTAATCATCAAAGTCTCTCCCATAAGCCTAGCTTCTAAATCAAGCTCCATTCTTTCTCTTAAACTTAGTATGTAGACCCTCTTAATTAAACTACTAGCAGGTTTAACACTTTTGAAAATAATTCTTTCTTCCCCAATCCTTAAAGTAATCTTTTGTTTGTAAACATCAATCTTAGCACGGGCGGTAGATAAAAATGGTCTTCCGAGGATCAAGGGCACTTTGATATCCTCGGGGATATCTAGAATTATAAAGTCTACTGGGAAAACAAATTTGCCAATACCTACTAGCACATTTTCAGCTATTCCTTTTGGATACTTCACAGTCCTGTCTGCTAATTCAACTATCAACTTAGTGTGAGCTAATTCGCCTAATCCTAAGTTAAGGTAGGTCGAGAGAGGCATAACACTAACGCTAGCTCCTAAGTCAACAAGGGCATTATCAAAGCAAGCATTATTAATAAATTAAGGTAAAGTGAAACTCCTAGGTCTTTCTCCTTTCTGGGTATGAAATTATTGATATGTGAAGCTTCAGAGTAAGCTTCTGAGAATTATGGTCCATACGATCCCTTCTTTCCTTTACAGCAGTAACCATTCAAACGACTTGGAAATGGAATCGTCATTTGTCTTGTCTCGTACATCAGTATACGGTTGTGTCTAGTAGATACGGCATATTAGGAGGATCCAATACGGCATATCGGATATGAATCAGCTTCAATAGTAGTCGAGATTGACTTGAGTTGATTTCTCGGGTTTGCTTTAGTAGAGCTAGGTAGACTTCCAAATCCTCTTTCTTGTAGTACCTTGCTCATTTGCCCGATTTGAATCTCTAAAGTTTTAATCGATGCTCCTTGGTTTTGAATGGTAGCATCCGTTGAAGCTTGGATTTCTTTAATCAAATTGGAGTTTTGTTCATGTCTCTTTGCTGATTCACTCATAAACTTGCTCAGGGTATCTTCCATAGATTGCCTTTATTCTTAGTACGAAGGATTCGCATTGTTCCTTTGATAGAATCCTGGAGCTGCTGCTCTATATCCCTTTCCTTGAAAAGGTCCACCAAATTGCGTGTAATAAGCTTCTTTGAGGGTTTTCCCTTCTTCTTTAAGTGGGCAGTCTTTGGTGTAATGGGGTCCTTTGCATTGTTCGCATCCAACTTGAGCAGCATAGACTTTTTCATTCACTTTCTTGATCTCACCTCCAAGATTATTGAGTTGTGCTTGTATAGCTGCCAATCCATCAGAAGTGTCAGTACTTCTTGATCTAGATATTCTATTGTGCCATTTTTGAGAGTATTCAGCCATTTCTTGGATGGCTACCTTTACATCAGCAACAGTCTTAGATGGTATTGCACCTTTTGAATCAAGAATATGTCAAGTAGGAATTCCCAATCCATTATAGAACAAGATTACAACCTGCATCTCTGTTAAATAGTATTGAGGACACTTCATCAAGAGTTCTTTAAATCGCTCCTATGCTTGGTAAAGGTTTTCATCTGGTTCTTGCTGAAATTTGTTGATTTCCTCCATTTTCTTTGCAGTTTGAGCAGGTGGACAATATTTGTTCAAAAATTTTGTTTTAAGACCATCTTAAGTTGTAATTAAACCAGTTGGTTCGTTTCTTAGCCAACGGCTTACGGCTCCAGTTAAAGACATAGGGAATGCTCAAAGCATCACTTGGTCTATAGTAATATTTAGAATGTGGAATAGATCGACGATCTCAAGAACTTTCTCAATGTGTTCATTTGCATCTTCATGATCCGAACCGCTGAAGGTTTTGGTACGTAGTTCCTTGAGAAATTGGCCTTTTAGTTCAAAGTTATCATTGTCTTCAATTTTAGGCCTAGCAACTCCCGATCCATAGTCGGCTCGAGTTTTGCTCATGTACTGCTCTATGGTTTCCATCATTGTTTCCGTAACTTCTTCCTCCGAGTATTCTTGGTCAAAAAATAAATTGAAATTGGGCGATCTCAATTCGTCAAGACTTAGTGTCTTGAAGTGCTTCCTAGATGATTGAAATTCTCGTTCCGGATCCTTGAAAGGTGTGAATAGTTCGTTCTAGGACTCTTTGTCATGCACTACCTGAAATAAGGGATAAACAGTCAGTAGGATAGGCTCTTTAGGATAGAAAAAATTTTAGCACGAAAATCAAATATGAAAACTAAGATTCTGATTCTGTTTCAGATGATCGATACGCCGTATTCAATAAAAGTGAATACGCCGTATTAATCAGTTGAATGAATACGCTGTATTGGACATGTGGAAACCATATAGGGGGGGGTGAATACGTTTCCTTTTAAAAACTTTAAATCTTTTGTATCAATTATTACATCACTCTCTGCCGGCGGTCCCATAAATATATGGAGGCCGCCTAAAACATCAAGGGGCCGCCCTATTTAAGTGACCACCTCCAAAAGAGGGTTTCAGACTAGATCATTTGTATCAAATCACCAATCAAGTTTAAAGCAATATAAGAAGTGTCGATAATGGATTTATAATAACTAGCGCATATTCTACACATATATCCACACTCACAATGTTTACTACAAGGAGCTACACAACCATGACAAACACAACATACACAGAAATTCACACAATCATAAGCACAATGCAAGCGTAAAAGTAAAGCGATAAATGTAAAGACATAAGTAAAGAGAAAGGTAAAAGAAAAAGCAACCCGACCGGAAGATTATAGTGGTTTCGGGTCATAAGCTCCCTCTTTGCCCTACTCCACTCCACGAGTATCCAACTCGGAGAGTTGTTACTTCACTAATCAATAAGCATCCCATTCGGCGGAGAAAACCTTTGCCAATTACTTACCTTATATTCTTACACTAAGCTAGATGTCGAGTCCCTTCTTTCTGTATAAACAACCAAACCCGTTATGTTTTATGGCCCAAACATAACAAACCTTGTGTTTGTGTTTTATGGCCTAAACACATAAACCGCGTCGCTTACATTATTTTCCGACACTAAGCTAAATGTCGAGTCCTAATCTTAGCTAGAACCAATCTACCACTTCACCAATGTATTTTAAGGCCTAAAATACTAACCAACCCACAATAAACCCATCCAAATATATACATCATTTGGATCTACACACTACTAAAGATTAGAAGACATGGACTCGATCTATATGTAACAAATATTACAAATGGACTAACTAGACTACATAACTTCGGATCTTGAAGATGACCGAAGTTCTTCTCTTGCACTTGAGGAAAGGAGAAAAGGATAGAAGATTTGATCACATTTAAACAAGATTAACCAAGTTGAATGATTTAAGATTTAGAGAGATTTAGTGAGATCTAGAGAGAGAAAGAACTGAAAGAAAATCATGCAAAAGGGTTGTAAAATTAGTTGGAGATGACCCACTATTTATAGGAGCTGAAAAACAGCCTGTCAGGAAACGGCGGTCCCAGATATATAAGGGGGCCGCCAAATAATTAAGGGGGCCGCCGACCGAATTAAGGGACCGCCCCGACAGACGCTCCTGTTTTTGTCTTTTTGTGGTGACAAACTTGTCTGGTGAAAGTGACACTTATTTTAGGGGGAAATGACCAGATTTTGAAATTCAAAATAATTACCAAATAAAACATTTCTTTATAATTCAAAAATAATTTGTCTAAATAATTTTTGAGAAATAGTTTTGTTGTATTTATAAAAATATAAAGTTTAAGACAAAAACTTATTTCTTTGATCATCCTACAAGTTTAATATTGTTTGTACATACCTTATGTGATTTACGTCGGGTGTAAACCAATATCCGTCTTGATGCATACTTGAGACGTCAAGAGATGTTGATACGTGTATGCATTGATGATTTGTGATTACGAGTAACTTGCGTACTTTACGTTACGTATTACAAGTTACATGTTTGTCATCATCAAAACATAAAGAGATCTTATAGATTAAATATCGTAATATTTGCACTAACTGTTTCCTTTTTCTTCCTAAGACTTAGGATGGAGCTTGTTTAGGGACAAGAGCAGGAAGAGTTGACTGAATGCCAAGCTCCTCAGGGATTTTCTTTATCCTTACGTACCTTATGCTTAGAGAGTTCATCAAGTCTTTCACTACTATATTTTTCTCCTTTGGAATGATCTCCCTCAGTTCATCCAATTCAGTTATACCAAAAGCACCAAAAGCACCAAAAGCACCAAAAGCACCAAAAGCACCAAAAGCACTAAAAGCACCAAAAGCACCAAAAGCAAAAGGGTTATGAACCTCAAAGTTTCTTCTGTCAATGCCTCTATACACCGTTACAACAACAGGCTTGGTGTGTGGGTGAATCTTAACATCAGTGATTTTCTCAGGCTTTAGCCTATTGACAATAGTCCACATGTAGTTTTCAAACTTGTGCTTCTTGAGTGTAAGTGATTTTTTTGAGCTTCTCACTTCTTTCTTTGTTGAGGACCTTTAGTTCAGCATCTTGAGATTTCTTGAACTTTTCACCTTCCTTTGCACTTGTAATTCTTTCAGGATCAATTCTAATCTTATCAGCCTCTTCCCTAACCACCTTGACCACTTCAGGCTTGGTTATTCCAAGAAGTCTTGCTTACTCAGCAGCTTTCTTGATCAGCTCCTCTTTCTCTAAGTGTTCAGTGATTTCATCATTTGTGAGATAGTGCATTTTTTCCATTTATCATATAGGGAACCCTGACAAGTTCATCAGGGTCCTCTCGAATCATTCTTGATGTAGGCACTAGCTTCGCTTGAGGTTCAACATCATCAATTGAAATCCTCTTTCCTTTATCGACCCTCTTGGGTGCTTGAGAGATTTCAGGCTAGGATGGAATGATTGTAGTGATTAGTTATGCTTCAGGTGTTGGTGTTTTAATAGGTTTGACAGATGATACTAGAACTGCCATTTTTGGTTCTTCATACTTTTCTTCTTTGTTTTCAGTCTCCATGTCTTCAGTCTTCCCCTCAGTATGAGAAGGAGGTTCTTTAGTAGCATCATGTGTGACATTCTCCCTCCCAACATTTGCTTGCCTAAAAGTGATAGCAAGTATTGGCCGTGGCACACTGCTTGAGGGGGTGGACTAACCCTTAAAAGCCTGATAGATCTGAGTCATCATATATTTGATCTCTGAAGTGTCTTTCCTGAGTGAAGAAACGTCAAATCTGATTGCAGCCTGAGAGTTCTCAATTGCTGTCATTCTTGGACCAAGATTCCAAGCCATAGAAGTGGATGACTTGGCCCATTCAGCTAAGTGTTTTTCTTGGCTAAGAGCAGTAGCCTGAAGAGATTCCACTAAAGACTTCAATTCCTGGAAATCAAAGTTCTTGATGAGTGTGAGCAGTTCAGTAAGATAGGTGGAATTTTTAGTGTATACCTTAGTAGCCTCAATCAATTTCTTGTTCAGTACTGGATCTTCCTTAACAGCATCCTGAATGGATTTGAGTGTTTCAGTAACCCCATTTAAGGCATTTAGAAGTCACCCCTTGCAATGCTATTTTTTTCCAGGGACTTCATAGCTGCATCAATAACTTTGTCAGTTTGCTCCTTGTGATCAACATTTTCTTCATAATGGCCTTCAATAGAGGCCCTGAGGTCAGCATAAGAGACAATAGCTTTGTCATGCTGTGTCCATTGTTCTTTAGTAAGTTTCTTGAAAAGAACTCTAGAGACCTCTCTGAGATACTTGACTAACTGCCTTTCAGTGAGTGAAAGAATGTTGTCATACTTATTGAGGTCAGGGCTTGGAGAGTCAGAGTCTGATACTTGAGTTGCTGGAATATGAGATGGTTCAGTCTTGTCATTGTTTGGTGATGGAGACTGACGATCTTCTTCATCAGCTTGAGTGTCTTCTTCCATATCATCTCCAGCAGCAAATACTTCCTTTTCATCACTCTCTTAAGCTAGTTCATCCTTAAGAGAGTAAATAAGCTTGGATATCTGCAATGGTGGTTAATTGTAAGGTTTTAAGACTCGGCTCCACTTCAGAAGAAGTCTTGCCTTTGTTTTTGGTTAGGGTCTGGTACCTCAGTCTAGTGGATTGGGTTTCATCCACCTGGTACTCAGCACCAGTCCTTGAAGGATTAGCAACAGTGGGGTTGATTGGTTCAATATCAACGGGTGTTTTGTTTCCCTCTAAGTCTTTATCCCCAAGTGGCCCTTCAGGACGTGGTGTGGTTTTAGTCGTGCCTTTATTAGAAGCCATGGAAGGAAATCCCTTATCAGTGGGCTAAACGTTTCCCAATGAGTCTTTGGGATTAGTAGTTGTACCCTCAGGCAAAGGTTGTGATTTACAAGTGCTCTCATCGAGTGTGGAAGGAAATCCCATACCAACGAGTTGTATGTTTCTCTCTGGATCTTGGGGATCAGGTATGGTGCCCGAGGAGACTGAGTGGGATTGCTCATAACCCTCCATTGGCTTAGGGGTGACATTTCCTTGGTCGTAGTGGGTGGCTTCTTGGACTTGGGCTTTTTCCTCTTTTGAGGCAGTGACCCTGAAGCCTCAGGGCCCTGTAACTAGGGTAAGGTTGAAGTCACAGTCTGACCCTTTTTTTCTTTTTCTTGATATAAAGAGGAAATGGGTTTACTGATTTTTCATTGTTGTTTACAACAACCATAAAAGCCATCAATTCAATGGGAGTGACTTTGGATGGGTCCTTTGAAAAATTAGAGTTACTCAGGATGGTAGGAGAACTCCTAAAACTTTCATCCTGAGTGTAGTCAGGACCCAGTATTACTTCTAGGGCACAAGAAACAAATTTAGGATAAGACACATACTTTTTCTTAGACTTGTTTGTGATCCTGGTTACGAGATCATTGTAAATTATCTCTCCTACGTCTACCTTTGTCCCTGTGAGGAGACAATAGGCAAAGAGCTGCTGAATTGAATTCACTTGCTCAGTTGAGGAGTAGTTCCCACCGAGAACTTAAACAACAAACGTGAATAGAATCCTCCAAGCCATGGGGAATGCAGTCTTCAGGACGGGTGTCCTATCAAACAGAATTGGATTTTCAACAACCTTAGCCAATTCAGCCTTAACAAGCTTAGGAGAGGGATGAGACACATAGGCGTCTTTAGCATAATCAAGTCTAGTGGATTTAGTGAAGGTTTTGAAGTCAATGGTCAATGGCTTTTTGCCATTCATTACTGAGAGCTTGATTTTATATTCCTTAAGAGGACGAACCTTAGAGTCATCAGTAGGTGGGTTTAGGTGAGTGGCAATAACAATGTACCAGAACTCCCTAAAGAGGTTTTGGTACACCATTGAGGGTATTTTTGCAAAAGCCTCAGCCAAAGGACAATTCATAAGATATTTGGAAATTTCATGATAGGCTGGGGCGGTTGTAGGATAACTAAAAACACCAACAAAATTGTTGTTGTAAAAGGTTAGGGATTCCACAGTTAAGTCACCACACTAAGGGAATACTTAATTGCTTGGTTAGATGCCATTTTTAATTTTTGAAGATAAAAGGACAATGGCAATATATCACTTACCAGATGGTCACAATTCAAGTCTGACTTTGATCGCTGTCATAAAATAAGTGATATGTTATCGAGGTTGTATAAATGCTAAGATGGATATCTTAGATGTACAACTTTGATCAAGAAAAATGATTTGATAAAGTCATAAAACTGTTTTACCTAGAAAAGTTTGAAGAACACACACTTTTGGCTTTGAGAGCAAATTTTTGCGGAGTTTTCCTTCTTTTTTAAGAATTGTGTGTGTGTTTTTTTCTTTGTTAGGGTATTTATAGGTGAAGAGTGAACAGATTTTAAAATTTTACAATTTTCATTGTTGAAAAAGTTAAAATTGGTTTGGTAACACATTTAATGCTACTACCCACTAGTTGCATGATACCATTTTTTACGGCTACTGTTGTGCCGTTTCATTGTCTTGCACTTTTGCAGGCATGACGTTTAGATAACGGTCAAATGTCGTTTGATAAGACATATTTGGGAAGGATCATGTTTATGGGAGTGAGCATTAAATGCATGGTGGGATATTTGAGTGTTTATTGGGAGTAGTGGGGACCCATAACTGTTAGATGACAGTTGGATAAGGAAGATTTGTTCCTTATTTAATGTGTTCAGTCACAAACCTAGGACATTAAGTAATTAAAGACTTAGAGCATTTAGTTACTTCACTTAATGTGTCCCTCAGTGTCATGGGAGACATATGTGTTTCATGGAGATGGTTTCAGGGAGATAGTTTTAGGGAGAAAAGAATATACAACATTCTGAACATGTTTGATCAGGGAGACTGATCAATCAATGTTCAACATACCTAACTCTGCTTTCAACCTTGTGAAAGTAGGTTCATCCATGGGTTTGGTAAAGATATCAGCTAGCTGATACTCAGTGGGTATAAAGTTTAATTCTATGTCTCCTTTAAGTATGTGATCCCTGATGAAGTGATACCTTATATCAATATGCTTGGTTCTTGAGTGAAGGACTGGGTTGTTGGATATAGCAATGACACTAGTGTTGTCACAAAAGATACGTACCATCTTATAATGGATATCATAGTCACTGAGTTGACTTTTCATCCGTAGGATACTTGCATAACACCCAACAACACCAACACATTCAGCCTCAGCTGAGGACATAACCACTAACTATTGTTTTTTAGCACTCCAACAAACCAATTTTCCACCAAGTATTTGGTAGGTACCTAAGGTGCTTTTTATGTCCATGTTTCAACTAGCATAGTCTGAGTCTGAGTATCCTTTTAGATCAAAGCCTGAACATTTTGGATAATACAAACCAAGGGTAGGAGTACCTTTCAGGTACCTGAGGATTCTTTTCATAGTAGTTAGATGTGATTCCTTTAGACTGGAATGATATCTTGCACATAAGACTATGGAGAATTAGATATCAAGCCTTGTTGTATTTAAGTACATCAGTGACCTAATCATTCCCCTATATAAGGTCTCATTGACTGGCTTGCCAGCAAGATCAAGACCTAAGTTGTTTGGGGGAACCATGGGTGTTTTCACTGAGGAACTATCAAAAATTTCATATTTATTAAGTAAGTTCCTAGTGTACTTGTCACACCTCGTAAATTTCAGGTCAATATTTTAAACTTTTTTGATCATTATTTTTGACATTTATACGTTATGTTTGAATCTGGCAATTTACCGGAAAGTTAACCCGCGTAAATCTAAAAAACGTCATCGGATGCATTCCGACTTTGGATTTTGATTAGTTTATATATTATATGAGTTATTTTATCTTTTCTAAGTATTTCATAGTTTACAATCACTCTCGGTATTGATTTTTATGTTTTAACATTTAAATTACGTTTTTCGCGTTTTTGACATAACGGAACCCCAAAAACTCGAAATCGTTTCGTGTAAACTTTAGTTATCGTACATCTAAAATTAAATCATCAAATATTTCATTCACCCTCCCCCTCATGATGAATTCCGGATGCCCAAACCAAACAAAAACAACCATAAGTCTTGAAATTAAATCAAAGGCATCTTATTTGAATTTCTTATGCATGTGAACGATAGTGACACATATGAATGTCATTCTCAAGCACACTTACCATGCACTACCAACATGGGAACTCATACACTCTTGTAAGACTTGGACGTAGACCTTTGACCACATAATATTGCATAACTTGAACAATGATCCAAAAATTTGAACCAAATGGTCCTTGTGGTGAGGTCTAGCCGAGCAAGCACACACACACATACACACTTTTGGTGTGTGTTTGTCACATGTACAATGCAAGACATACCCTAAACCCTAAAGTCTTGTACTATAAATACCTCACTATAACACACACTAGGTCATTTATCATTTCATAGCCTCATCAACAATCTCTCATCTCTCTTTCCCCTTTCCTAGCTCACGAAAACAAACACCCTCTTTAGGGTTTCCATTTCTTTCATAATCCAAGCATACTAGGTTCATTTCTAAGGTTAACTAAAGTGGTTTGAAGTACTGGTTCATTGATTCAAGGGTTTATTTCAAGATCTACAAGTTAGGGTTTCTAGTTTTATTAGTGGGTTTTCAAGATCCAGTGCTTTTAGGTATAGATCTTGTGTTATTGCTTCTTGTTCTTCATTCTTGTAAGCATTCCTTGATCATTCTATTGATTCTTTTCTTTCATTCTTTTGAATCTTGTTCATGCTTAAGAATCCATGTGTTTGTGGCACTTTTATAAAAAGAAATGAAATAACATCTTGACATCTTTTATAAAAATGGAAGTAATATGTTTATGACCTTATGATTTTGGTGACGCGAGTTGAAAAGTGAGTTGCAACAGAAGAAATGAAGGGATTAGGTTAGTTTTAGGTGTGGTTTTTATTGTGGATTATTTGTGAATGGAGATTAGGTTAGATTAGGCACTATTGTGAAGTTTGGATGGAATTTTTGAAAGCGTTTGCGAAATACCTAGTTACTAATCCGAAATTGTTTTGAGGTTTTGGTTAACTTAAGAATGTTTTCATTAGGCGAGAAGGTAGTCTTTGGAAAGCTCATTTTGAGTAGATTGGTTTTCATATATTACACACTAAAAGCGGTTTTAAAACGACCAAGATATAGCGAAATGAAACTTGAAACATTTTTCGGCAAAACCAATTAGACGTAGTGTTGTTTGGAAAATAAAATGGGGGGTTTTTGGACACTTTCGGACATTTTTGGACTTTCTAAACGTTGGCAAACATTAGGTTATTAATTAGAAACATTTGAAATGTCATAAAAATATTTGAATGATGTCGGGATTGATAAAAGATGTAGGATTCCAAAAATAGTAACTTCTATATGTTTTAGCGAAACATACATAGAAGTTAAGTGATTGAGACTAGTTAGTGTGTTTTGAAAATATGGAAACTTAACAAATATAGGGGACGATATTAACATCTTTAAACCAAAATCTTTCCTAAAAAGGAAACTTTCTATAAATGGTAACTTTTAGGAAAAATGTCGGGACTCAACGAAGGACGTTATAATTTCACTAAGTCGTTTTTGATAAATAAAACCAAAACACAAACACACATGGATGTCTTTCTATATTAAGCGTTTCGTGCAATATTTAGTATACTTTCCGTTGACCTAAGACGCGTTATTTATCTAGGTCGCGGCTAGATTTCTATATCATCTTTCGTTTACGTGATTTACCGTTCGCTCATCTTGCTAAGGTGAGTTCATAGCCCCACATTTTACTATCTTTACTTTACTACTTTAGGGTGAGAAATATTGCTTGTTTTTAAACTATGGACACAGTTACTTTACGTTGCCTTTTCCTGATTACGTGTTGCCTAAGTTGCGAATAGACCACTAATGCCCGAACTATCATGAACCATTAATTTCTTAACCGACCGTACTGGTTAAGTGAGCGCGAATGTTGTAAATAGATCTATTGGGACTAATTATCCCTATCTAGGTAAGTAGCGCTTACTAGATTCGGAGGACCCGAACAAACGGATATATACCATGTTGGATTTCACTAGGTGATCTTGGTCAGATACCTCTAGGCAAATTAATTTCTCGTTTGGCATATAATATGCTGCATCGAATTGAGCCTCGGTGTCATGAGCTTAGGCAACAGTAAATATTTTTTATATGAAGTTGTATTTGTTATAACTGTCACGTGCGTATTGTGAACTTGTGGTCCACTCTTAATACTAAATTCAAACCTATGAATTCACCAACTTTATGTTGACGTTTTAGCATGTTTTTCACAGGTGCTTATCTGTGGATGTCTTTGCTTGCTTTATGGTGCTGCCTTGCATTGGACCGATGTTCAAGAATTATTATCTACCTTTAAACATCGTTGTCATACTTTAAAACTTTTAATCGCTTTCGCATATTATCTTTGAACCTATGTAAAACTTTAATTATTTTAATTAATGCAACGATGTTGGATTTTTAAACGTACCCTTAGAGGTCGTTCTTGGTATCTTGTGTGATGTATATTAATGAACTCACGCCCCGACACTATTTTGGTCCAGCCCCATTTGGGTGTGACAGAGTGGTAGCCAGAGCCAAGGTTATAGAGACCATATAGGTATATCTAGTCTGTTATAACCATTGAGATCATCCTACATGCTTTAACCTATTACATATAGATTCTTATTATAATAGCAGACCAATATAAATATATATAATATAAATATATAATATAATATATATATAAATATAATAATTATATACATGTACATATATATCATGTATAATATATATATATAATACATGTCCATGTAATATATATATATATATATATATATATATATATATATATATATAAGAAATATACATACATACCATACATTACTAAATATATATATATAATAAATATATATATATAAAGGTATCTATGCAGTTATCATCGGTCAGATTTCGAATATCGTTCTAGGACCGAGATTTTGAAATATATCGATTATCGCGGGTGAGATCTCGTTTCTTTATTATTTAGAATAAAATATATAAATATATATATATATATATATATATATATGATATATATTAAAATATAAATAATATATATAATTATAATATATAAATAATATATTAAAACCATAAAAGATAAACATAAAACAAAGCTTAAAAGTGTCAAACGAAATTATTAAAAAGCAAAAGATCTAAAGCAGATAATAAAAATTTCAAACGAAATTAAATTACGAAACACAAGCGTAATGCATAAACTGATAATAAAAGCGGCGAACTCTAATTGCAATTCCAACGGCTCAGCAACCGAATCACATCGTCTTAAGCATTCACTTCTTCCTTCTCCAAGCCCACACCCAAATCAATCTCATCATCGTCATCTCCATAACGCTCACTTTTACTTCTTTGTAACTTGGTCTACGTCTACATTTCCTCCCATCTCTTCTCCTTCACTCTCAGAACAACAAAAGCTCATCAACGCATTACAAAGTCCTTGCAGCTCATTCTCCGTTGAATCGTTCCACTCATCTTTATCCCTCTAACTCCTCATCACAAGGATAGGGTCTAAAGACTTGTTGGTTTTTATAGACTCAAATCGCCTTTGCAGCCTAGTGTTGTATTGGATGAATACAAGTCAATATGAGTTTTTGTTGCTAAAAGAACAATTTCCTTTTCTTCGAGTGTAAATTGTCGAATGTTACATCCTATTGCGTTCACAAGGTGAATGCCCTACAATTTTTGAACTTAGGACTCTAATAGCAAATCTTTGGAGCAAAGGTGTATCGATCCCATAAGAACGCCACCATATATATGGTGCAAATTTAGTTCTAGTCCTTTTAGCAGAATCAGATCCAAATTGGCCCGCAGAATCGATGTACATATTCAATTGTTCCCTCACAGAATCATTTTCATCTGGATCGGGAACAAGACGGTCAATGGCCACATAAAGATCTGTCAAAATCTCATTATTGGTACTAACCTTTGAATTTTCTGCGTGAAAAATAGCCGGGTTAAGGAAACATCCAGCTGCATGTAAAGGATGATGCAATTGGTCGGTCCACCTTGTCTGAATCAAAGACCAAACTCTACTGATTAGTCTCTCATTCCGCCCCTACCTTTAAATTTTTTTAGCTTATTTGATCTTGCTCTTGTATCAAACGCGTCGTAGATAAAACCCATGCACTGCTTCTCTTTCCGATCAACCAACGCGAACCAAATCACCAAAGGAGCGCGTACGTGACAAGCTAAATAAACATGGTCCCCAAAATTCTTGTTTGCAACTATTCTCTCAACACTCTTTCCTACTGTTTCTTTCAACGTTCACTTTTTGGTCCATTGTTCCGACACAAAGACACTTGAAGATGATGGCGATTGCTCATGTACACTCTTTAGAATATAAAACTGATTGCAAAACCTGTTACAACAAGCCTGTTGCAATTCCATATTCTTGTCACTTCGCATCAATTTTAAAACCCTTCCGTGGTTAATAAATGTAAACCAACGACAGCCCCTTGCATCACACATTACAGCACTCTTTATTTTTCGGTATTTTTCTCTCCGATATCTCCTATCATGAGGTACACGACCGTGTGCTGCACAATAAATGGTTCCAAAATAAACTTAGGATTTTTTTTGTTCTTCTAAAATCTTTCCCGCAGCTTTGTAGTTTGAGCCGTTATCAGTAATGAACTATAACAAAAAAATGAATTTATTTAAATAATATGGATAAAAGTTGAAAAAGTAATAAGAAAACATGAAATCATTAACATTCTGAACCTAGCAGGTACCTGCAATATATTTTCTTCTCCAACATCTTCGATCACTTCATTAATCATCTCCACAATTAATTGAGCATCCTTTACATGCTCCGATGCATCAATCGACTTTAAAAATATCGTGCCAATAGGACAATTGACTAAAAAGTTAATCAAACATCTTCCTTTCCCGTCTGTCCAAAAATCAGACATGATGCTACATCCGTATTTCTGCCATTGCGGCCTAAACGAATCTACAAACTTTTTTGTATCTTCTAAAGCATCTTTCAACAATGTTGGGTGGCTGCTAGATAGAAAAGAAGAAGAGTTGGGTGGCTGCTAGATAGAAAAGAAGAAGAGTAGGTTTTGTTATAATATGTGTATGCCAAGTGGGCTGGAAAAAGAAGTGGGCTGGAAAAAAAGTCAACAAAAAACGAGATTTTAAAGATCAAAATCTCGCCGAGATCAAAATCTCGCCAATTTCTTGGCTAATATCGCCGAGAATATCGTTGCCGAGATTTTGATCCGAGATTTTGATCCGAGATTTATTTTCAGGCCGAGATCCGAGATCTCGACGAGATCTCGCCGAGATTAACTGCCCAGATATGTATGTATATATATGTATATATTTATGTATATATATATGTATATATATGTATGTATATATATGTATATATATATATAAGTACGGATTATATATCATATTGCTATAATTACTTTATACATCATTTTGCCATATCATATTTTGCATCATACTTATTTCTCGGCATTGCTTGCACATTGCATGCTTTCATATAAATGGGATTTATATAAACTTTTGCTTGTGCATGTCATGGCAGCTCCTGTTATTTCTATTTCGTCAGATTCGTCTGAGGAGAGTGTGGGTTCTTATGCCATACGAGTGATTCTCTTTGGCGCTATTCCTACTAGTATCCCCGTTATCCCTGTGGTTCCTGCTGAGGTTCCCATTGTTCCTGCTGATCCTTTAGTTGCACCGGAGGTGGGAGCAGTTTCTATCATCTCACCTACCAGAGTGCTTGATTTGGTGGATTATTTATCTTCTTCTGATTCTGATCCATCAGAGGATTCTTTACCTCCAGCACCAGAGTTACCATTGGTTCTACCCTTCTTGTTTTCTGATGACTCGAAGGCGGACAGTGAGTCCGAGCCTACTAAGTAGAGACCCGAGAGGCATGAGTCTCTTGCCGCTCATGATGCTATGGTTTCGAGGTAGAGGGACAGGGTTGCATCTAGGTCGTCCTCACCATCGGGATCGTCATCTCATGATACTCTTGCACCATCATCTGAGTTTCCCCTTGCTCCTGTTGTTGCCCCACCCGGGATTCGTCGACGGTAAGTGATTCTTATCCGACCCAGGGAAGCTGTTCCTTTTGGTCGACCTTACTGCACCCATCCTAATGGGCCGTGTAGGTTGTTGACTGCGAGGAAGAGAGTTAGGCCTTTTCCTGCTCGTAGACTTGCATGGAGACGTGTATCTCATCGTTCATTAGATCATCATTCTTCACCAGATTTTAATTCAGACTCATCTTCTTCTAGTGCATCTTCGGGTTCTTCATCGAATACATCTTCAGGTTCACCATCAGATTCATTATCAGACTCATCATCAGTTCATTCTTCAGGATGTGATACATCAGGTCAAGCTTATTCAGGACCATCGACTAGAGTTGTATCACCTAGGTTGGTTTATCCACCGGTTATAACTCCGCGATATAGTGAGGCTTTTAGACGTTGGAGGTCTGCACCATTGTCTACTCCTTATCCACTGACGACATCAGAGTCATCTCTAGGTTCATCTTTTAAGAGATCATTGGATTCATCTTCACCTTCTTCTGGACTATCTCGCAAGAGATGCAGATCCCCTACTGCTTTGGTACCATCATCTACTCATGTTTTGAGGTCAATAGCCATTACTCTTGCTGATCTTTTACCACCTCGCAAGAGGTTCAGAGATTCATACTCGCCTGAGGATAGCGGAGAAGAGCATATGGAGATTGGTACTACTAATACAAAGGCTGATGTAGATTTGGGTATTGATGATGGAGTTGGAGCTTATACTGATGATGGTATAGGTATGGCAGTTGAGATTGTAGCTAGTGATATTAGGGAGGATGAGGAGGAGTTTGAGGCAGAGGCTAGTGCAGTAGGCACGAGGGAGATCGCTGTAGATGCATTAGTTATTGGTGATATTTCTGAGTCTACTAGAGGAGGTATTCCTGATCTTGAGGATACCGTTTATGATATAGTTCACTACATGTCGGAGGTTCCTCTTAATATGATTACCGAGTTTGAGACTGCTCAGCGGCAGTTGGAGGCTGGTCAGTTGGTAGCTAGTATAGAGAGAGCTAGTTTATCTGATAGGATTAGGAGGTTAGGACGGGAGAACCTAAGGGTTCGAGCTTTATTGAGTATCGAGAGAGATCGGGTTGACAGTCTTCATCCTCACATGGCACTTTCTCAGGACGAGTTTCATCAGGTTCGTAGGGATCGTGTTGATACTCGGAGGAGACTTAGGAGGTTGGAGTCATTTGTTAAGAGGCGTTTGGGATTCCGCCTTTAGTTTGGTAGTACCATGGTTATGAAGGACATTAGACTGATGGTTAGGTCTAGAGGTTAGTAGTGAAATAATTGTAAATCGAGTACCCATAATGGGATAATTGTAACCGAATGATGCTTTTATATATGATATGAAAAGCTTATTTTGATTCTATCGCATGTTCATCTTTATTGTTATTTATCCGTTCTAGAAAAACGTGTTCTATCGTGTCCTTCTCATAAATCTTAACTACCAATTATAGTAGCTATATCTCGTATCGAATCTCACCATGTGTTATGTCTTGTGATGTAGATCATGACTATCACATGTTCCAAAATGACCCATGAAGCAATCAAAGAACTTATTAACCGACGAGTGGAAGAAGCGTTGGCTACTTATGAGGCAACCCGTGTTGCTAACGCTCTTGAGGCTGAAAGTCAAAGCCAAAATGGCAGTGACGGCGATAATGGAAATGGAAATGGTGGAAATAGAAATAGTGGAAATGGGAATCCAAATGAGAATGATAGAGGCTGAGGCCTGTGCACGGAGTGACATACAGAACTTTCATGAAGTGTCAACCACTCAACTTTAAAGGAACTAAAGGAGTTGTCGGGTTGATAAGGTGGTTTGAGAAGATGGAAACTATATTTCACATCAGTAACTGTCCAGAGAAATATCAAGTTAAGTATGCTACGTGCACCTTGTTGAATAGTGTACTAACTTGGTGGAACTCACATAAGAGAACCGTTGGAACTGATGCTGCATTTGCCATGTCATGAAGAGAACTCATGAAGTTAATGGCTGAAGTGTATTGCCTAAGAAATGAAATTCAAAAGATGGAATCTGAACTGTGGAATTTGACCGTGAATAACAATGATTTGGCTGCCTATACTCAGAGATTTCATGAGTTGACTATGTTGTGCACCAAAATGGTTCCTGAGGAAGAGAACAGAGTTGAAAGGTTTATTGAAGGTCTCCTGGATAACATCCAGGGTAATGTGATTGTTGCAGAACCCACGAGACTCCAAGATGCTGTCCGGATTGCCAACAACTTAATGGACCAAAAGTTGAAGGGTTATGTTGTGAAAAATGCTGAAAACAAAAGAAGGTTGGAGGTAAATCAAAGAGACAACCGTGGGCAGCAACCACCATTCAAAAGACCGAATGTTGGAGGTCAAAATGTGGTAAGAGCCTATACGGCTAGCAACAATGAAAGAAAAGTGTATAATGGACCCTTACCGCTCTACAACAAGTGTAAGTTTCATCATGAAGGGCCATGCACTGTGAGATGTGGGAAGTGTAAAAAGGTTAGGAATTGGACCTGGGATTGTAAGGCTATGAATTCCATTACTTTTACTCAAAGGGGTCAAGTAGTGAATCAGAGGGTTGTAACCTGTTATGAGTGTGGAAGGCAAGGACATTACAGGAGTGATTGCCCAAAGCTGAAAGATCAAAACCATGGAAACAAAGCTGGAAACAAGAATGGGATCGGAGAAGCAAGAGGAAAGGCATATGTTCTAGGTGAAGGAGACGCTAACCCCGATTCAAATGTCGTCACGGGTACGTTTCTTCTCAACAACCATTATGCTTCTATATTATTTGATTCGGGTGCCGATCGAAGTTTCATGTCGACTACTTTTAGTACCTTGCTTGATATAACCCCCGATACTTTAGACGTTAGCTATGCTGTCGAATTAGCCGACAAGAGAATTTCTAAAACAAATACCGTGCTTAGAGGCTGCACACTAGGATTGTTAGGTCACCCATTCAATATTGACCTAATGTTGGTAGAACTTGGTAGTTTTGACGTCATCATCGGCATGGATTGGTTAGCGAATCATCATGCGGTGATCGTTTGTGTGAAAAGATTGTGCGTATTCCTTATGGAGATGAAGTTTTGATAGTTCAAGGTGATAGAGGTGGCAAAGGAAAGAAGTCGAAGTTGAGCATTATATCGTGCACTAAAACTCAAAAATATTTTAAAAAAGGTTGCCTAATATTTTTGGCACAAGTAACGAAGAAGGAAACTGAAGACAAGTCGAAGGAGAAATGACTTGAGGAGGTGCCGACTGTACAGGACTTTCTGGAGGTCTTTCCAGAAGATTTGCCCGGATTACCACCAACGCGATAAGTTGAATTCCAAATCGACTTAGTCCCTGGTGTTGCACCTGTGGTACGAGCCCCGTATAGATTATCACCGTCAGAACTGCAAGAATTATGTACTCAACTGCAAAAACTTTCTGACAAAGGATTTATAAGACCGAGTTCCTCACCCTGGGGAGCCCCGGTCTTGTTTGTCAAAAAGAAAGATGGATCTTTTTGGATGTGTATCGACTATAGCGAACTAAACAAGCTGACTGTAAAGAATTGATATCCACTTTCGAGAATCAACGACTTATTTGATCAGTTGCAAGGATCAAGTGTTTACTCGAAAATCGACTTGAGGTCTGGTTATCACCAACTCAGAGTTCATGACGAGGACATTTCAAAGATGGTGTTTAGGACTCGATATGGCCACTACGAGTTCCAAGTAATGCCTTTTGGATTGACAAATGCACTGACAGTATTTATGGACTTAATGAATCGAGTGTGCAAACCATACTTAGACAAATTCGTGATCATTTTTATTGATGACATCTTGATCTACTCCAAGAGCAAGGAAGAGCATGTGGAACATCTTAAGTTGATTTTGGAGTTGCTTAAGAAGGAAGAATTGTACGCCAAGTTTTCAAAATGCGATTTTTAGCTGTCAAAGGTACAATTTCTTGGTCACGTGATTGATAGTGAAGGCATTCACGTGGACCCAACTTAGATTAAGTCCATCAAGGATTGGGCATCGCCCAAGACTCCGACAGAAATTCATCAATTCCTAGGTCTTGCCGGCTATTACCGACGATTTCTCGAAGGTTTCTCGAAGATTGCCAAACCTATGACGAAGTTGACTCAGAAGAGCGTAAATTTCGATTGGACTAAAAAGGCAGAAGATGCATTCCAAATGTTGAAGAAGAAATTATGTAGTGCGCCAATCTTGGCTTTACCCGAAGGCAGTAAAAACTTCGTGGTTTACTGTGATGCTTCTCACAAGGGGTTAGGCGCAGTTCTTATGCAAAAGGAGAAAGTCATAGCCTACATAATGCGTATTTTATTTTAAAATATATTTTTATCAAGTTTTAAATTTATAAAACTCGATCTACCTGATAACGCACTAACGGGCAGAGAACCCGATTGTGGGTAGTACATAATGGTAAATCCGAGGTCGTCCCAAGAGCTAAGTTGAATTAGTTTTAATTTGAAATGTCATGTTTAGAAAATGGTTTTTGATTTGATTTGAATTGAATTTAAAATAACAATAAAATTAAATACTAAAAATTAAAAGAGTTGGAGATATCAAGAGAGAAAACGCGCTAACCTAGTAACTTCATTACTACTATTATGAAAACATTTTCATGTGCAATGTTAAACTATGGTTTCATTAGTGGTTTCCAAGGTCAATAGACTTGAGTATGCATATGCAGTCTATCCTATACTTCCCGCGATTCTGACTCAAGCCAAATCGTATAGGAGGTAGGATATCCAGGTTGTAGTGATTAATCCCAACTATTCCCAAAACAAATCTAATAACCTATACAGATTTTTAACCCCCTTTGAAAGAGTTTCTGTTCTTTTTAAGTATATTGAGTGATAAGTGCAAAGATCGGTTAGTTCCTACACGAGGGATGGAGTCATAGATCCGCCCTAGTACCTGATGGATCCCATATTGATGTGTTAATCTAATAATGAGGCAAGCAAGGTCCAAACCACCCGTACTACCAAAATCCAAGGTTACACGATAGTCAAGGAATATCTAACAAAACCATAATCTAACAGGAAACAAACATCATAACAACAGTAACTACATAACTAGGCCAACACTTTAAGTGCTTAACCGCTCATGATAACGGAAACACTGCAAGAAATAAAAGTAATCATAGATTAAAAGCTCATAATTCTTACAGTATTTGTATTTGAACAATTAAATACAAAAGGTAAATAAAGTGTGATCTCCCTTGGACTCCAAGTGGAATTCTTCGAAGGTTGGATGCCTTTATCGTCTCTCCAATTGGCTGTAGAGGAAGTAATGTCAGAATAGCTTGAATGAAGCCTCTATTTATAGGTATCGAACCTGTTAGGACGTAATTGATAAGTGTGTTACGCTGTAACCTTCTTACACGGCATTCCATAAATAAGCAATTGTTGCGGCATAACCAAATATTGCGTTACGCCGTAACCTTCAAATAATTTCCATATGTACATGATCTTCATTCCATATTTGTAGATCTTCATGGTTACAGCGTAACCATAAGGAGTGTTAAGCCATAACTCTATCTTGGGTAAGATTTCCTTCCAAATACATGTTTACGGCGTAACTAGATATGGTGTTACGTCGTAACCTTGTCCTTGATATTCATACTTGCTTATTTTGTGTTACGGTGTAACCATTTTTGGTGTTACGCCGTAACATTCTTCAGATAATTACACTTTAAGCCCTTTTTCCCTTGTTTCTTGTCACTTTCATGCATTTCTCCTGAAAACTATAAAATGATAGAAAATATCTCATTTTTGAGTATTAGTGAAACATTTTCAGGTAATATAGGGGGTATTTTTCCACTAAAAAGTATTAAATATTTGATGTTATCAAATATCCCCCCACTTGACTTCTGCTTGCCCTCAAGTAAAACCTGTTTAGAACATTTCATAAAAAGATTTCTCAAAAATTACTTCAAGAAATGAATCTATAAAACTCTTATGCTAGAAAACATCAAATCCGAACACCTCACGAAGAGGGGATAAAAAGTCACTCAACTCTCCACTAGTCTAAGTGTTTCATTTTTGGGGTGATCGCTTAATTGCACAGTCATAGCATGTTTTCTATCATAAGCTTGGAAAGTACACAAATCTGCACCAGTTAGAATTAGGGTCTAAATAATTCTCAAAGGCAACAAGGGTCATATGATTTTAAAGGGTGTTAAAGGGGTTAGGATAGACATGGGATATACATTTAATGGTTGTTAATATAAAAATATAAACCAAATAGTCTAAAGTAATCTAAAGTTGTTATAACTAGATACTGTCCATCCATAGGTCCAAGTGTCTAAGTCCGAAAATCTGATCTTCAAGAATGGGCTACTAGCTCCATTCTTCAATTATTGAGATGGCTTGGTGCAATAATGGGCTACTAGCTCCATTTTTCTTAATTTGCACCATCTTTACATTCTTTAGCACATGGGTGGCTTTTAGTTGCACCTTTTGTTTCTTCATTTACTTTCTTTTAAAACATGCAAATGCTACAGGAGTTTATATCTTTTTATTATTGCCCCTGAAGCATTTGATATTATACGCACATCCCCCCACTTGAGATGAACAATGTCGAAAATGATGATATAGGGGGGTCTTTGTAGATCATAACTGATTGGTCTTCCATGAATGCATAAAATTTTTGTTCCTATTCCCCCGAACCATGGACTTAAGTAGCCAGATATTTCAACACAAAGATAACTATAGACTACAGGGTAGGTTAAGGCGAAATGGTGTAAAGATACATATAACATTAGGTGAAAACATAGATTGGTTTAACAAGGGTGATCTAGGGGTATCTTGCACTAATAATGAGTGCAACAAAAGGGTTTATCACTAGAGGTTGACAAGTCAGTGGTCGATAAATACACACATGTAGGCTATTTTGGTGATTTCTTAAGTGTTGCCTTCTTGAACTATCTATTCCTGCTAATCAATCAGGTCTCGAAATGATGTACATGCCAAGTTCTAAATTCTACAATACTACCGGCACACTCAATATTTTGGTGGATTTTTGAATAATATGATAGAAACAGAATATTAGGCTTAAATATCACCAAGTAATAATAAAGGGTAATGTGCATTCAGCAATGATTAATTCTAGTTAATTAAGAAAATTTTGTCAAAAATTTTAAAATTGGCATAATTTTCAAAGAAAACTAGAAAATCGAAGGAAAAACATACGTCAAGTATTAATTCTACTCCCCTCCTCCCACTTGATTTGTATAATGTCCCAATTGTACATTAGTAGGATTAAGATAAGAAACTCCCTGAGCATTGCTTCGAGATTTAAATTTTGGCAGAAATCTTTTAGATTATCTTCGTCTCCCTGCAAGCTCTTTATCCCCTGTGATCACAAAACAAACCAAAGCATAAAATCGTTCTACAAGAATTATGAAATGTACAAGAAATATAAACCTAACTCACTTTCGTATGAATCACGGTTGCATCTAGCATATGCAACAAGCCTTTTAAACCACTTGGTGGCCCAAGTGGATGAGTTTAGGCTCGTGAGGGCTTCCAGAGAACATACCCACAAAGTCCATTTATGTATACAAGGTTTAGACATGTTTAAAACTTAAATTTTTAGGATTTCAGAAGGAGGTTACGGCGTAACTCCGGTGGTTACGTCGTAATCAAGTGGTAAGAAAATTTTAAGTTTTTAAAGAGTTACGGCGTAACCGTGAACTGGATTACGTCATAACTATAATGGTTACGACGTAAACTAAAGTTCTTACGTCGTAACTACTGCAGATTCAGCAAAGTTACCACATGATTATGAGTCAAGCCGGTCTCGATAAATGCCTCCTAGCTGTTGGATCCTGCAAAACAAAGTTGAAAACATACAAACCAACTAATATGCAGAATGAAAGATAGTCATGGGGTGCCTCCTATAAAGCGCTTGTTTTTGTTTGAGTCACGAGCTTGACTCCACCCTTACTTGCTAAGTAATAAGGTGTTCTTTCTCTCATTTGAGATTAAGTGTGAGTGAGAGTAGCAATGAACACCATGATTTGCTACTAGGTAGGGGAATGACAAATTAGAACCATACTACTGTTGAAATTTCATTTCCCTTGCTGATTGGCTCACTTGGTGTAGTAATTTCCGAATGAAGGTCTCACAATCATATGTTTTTATAACAGGGTTATCATATTCTTTTTTGGCAACCTCTGTAATATGAGAAAATTCCTCCTCGAATTTGTTTAATTGCTTGTTAAACATAGGATTTGTGGCCGGTGCTACATAATCGTCGTCAGGTGGTGTGATGTGAACCGTTTAAGGGGTCAAAGGTTGCATTACACTATCATTTAAAGGAATATCATAATCCTGTTCCTTTTCCCTTACAAATTTATCCTTATCATAGATTGGTCCTAGTGGTATATATGGTTGCACTACTGGTTCAAGGTTGGGTAAAGTGTCTATGGTAGGTGTTAGAAATTGCCTCAGCCTTTCTACATCCTTGATTGTAATGTCCCAACCGACATCCATGTCCCCTTCATCTCCCTGAGCTTTCGCGTTATGAATTTCCTCTGGATTTCCAATTATGCGAACGGTTTTGCCAGTTCTGTAAGGGCTACCCAATTGTTCCTTCAAATGTCCTAGAAACGGCGTAGGTGATAAGTCACGAGGAACCGGCTCCTTCATGTTTTCCTAGTTGCTGATCCGAAATTGTTGAAAAGTGAGTTGCAACAATAGAAATGAAGGGATTAGGTTAGTTTTAGGTGTGGTTTTTGTTGTGGATTAGTTGTGAATGGAGATTAGGTTAGATTAGGTACTATTGTGAAGTTTGGATGGAATTTTTGAAAGCGTTTGCGAAATACCTAGTTGCTGATCCGAAATTGTTTTGAGGTTTTGGTCGACTTAAGAATGTTTTCATTAGGTGAGAAGGTAGTCTTTGGAAAGCTCGTTTCGAGTAGATAGATTTTCATATATTACACACTAAAAGCGGTTTTAAAACGACCAAGATATAGCGAAATGAAACTTGAAACATTTTTTGGCAAAACCAATTAGACGTAGTGCTGTTTGGAAAATAAAATGGGGTTTTGATGCGGTTGTCGTAAGGGACTTCTACAAGAAGTTTTTCAACTCCCTAGGCAGAGTACCTAACCGTTATAGTAGTAGTATAGGTAAGACTCGGAGGTTGTTATTGTTCTCTAGGGGAATAGGTTAGGAAGGATTGATCGTGGTCTAACAGAATTCTAAGGGTTGAGAGAAGATTATTTTTGTGTTTTTATGTTTGTATTAAAGCAGGTAAATTTATGGTTTGAGAGGTTTGGTTGGTTTTAGCTCTTAAACTAAATAATATCTACGCTAATGGTGATAACAATATAATAAAAAGATTGTATTCATTTAATCATGTATTACTCCCTAGATTGCTTCTCTTAGTGTTGCTTTGTTACACTTGTGATGATCTATGTAACTATTTCCTAAGTCATGAACGGATTACACGAACCCGCCGTCTATTTAATATTCCGTTGAGGCAACGCATAAGTAATGTAGTATGAAAACTATTACAAGGCCCCCAAGAGTACATTAAATACATTTGAAATATATTAAAAGTGGATCAACCATATAAGGGACAAGGTAGTATGAAGATTGTTACCCGATGGTATCCTTTCTACACAATTATGTTTCCCTAGACATATCAATAGCGATACAAATAAAAGCTGGTTTTCTAAGGCCTAACATGTATATTCATCACAAGAAGCAACATCACTAAGATCTACATTCTAGGTTTCATACAGTCATAAATGAATACAACAAGGAGCTTAACCAAGCGTGTTAAAGATAAAGCAAAAACAAATAAGAATCAAACAACAAGACATATTGAATGATTAAGATAGTCTTACTTGATTAAAACATGAATTGAAGGATTTAAAATAGGGTTTTAAGGCCCTAAAATCGTCCTAATAAGCTGCCAAACGAACTAGGGTTCGTCTCCCCTTTTTACTCTAAAGTTACACACTTAAAACTCTAATTTTGGGTTTGTATATATAGAAAAATCGCTGCGACGGCGTTGCGTTTTAATTGTGACGCCATCATGAAGTAGAATATTCTAGATCTTGGGCTGGGTCGTGAGAGCTGGTGCCGTCGTGATTTCTTGTGACACCGTCGTGGGATGAATTGTGACGGCATCACGTGTATCTTGTGACGCCGTCTCCAGCCGCTGAGAACATAATCTTGAGAGATGTTGGTGTAGGTCCGTAGTCTTGTCCGTTTCTTTTCTAAATGAGCCCAAGTCACATGTATTTCCTCCAAATGCCTTCCAAATGCTAAATACCTGAAAAGGAATGATTAAGTGCCTATTTTGGGCATAAATGCACGATTTAAAGGGTTCAATGACCCCGAAAAAGTGTATAAAATGACACATCATCAAATACCCCTACACTTGGGATTTGCTTGTCCTCAAGCAAATGGGCTTTTCTACCTAGACAATAGCAGTATTAGGGTCATTTAACCTACTCTTTAAAAGTATTTTACAACACAACCTTCTAGACCTCATAATTAACAGCACGGAAAGTATATACTAGCACCTCACATAAGTGTTTTGGAATTCTCTCTTTCTCTCGGGTGTATAATAAATTATTACATAATGGGGAAATGGAAAATCAACACTCATTACCTGTCATAGCCTATAAATCACAATAGGCTTTGTAAATGATCAAACCTCCACCGCTAGGTGCAAGCATTATTCATTACTATCTAATAGGTCTTTTAAAGGGTTATGAGGTGTAGGTGTAAGATAACATATAATGGAAACAGAAATGGATGAGATACATTTGGGTGGCTTTGGGTGAATTTGGAGTGGAAGGGTTAGCTATATATTTACACGAATACACATTGATTTGGTTGCTAAGCCAAGACTCGGATAGAGATATACAAACTCTACATCAATCTCTTTTTTTTTCTTTTCTGTTTTTCTCTTTTTATTTAAATAACATAATACATCATAACATGGGGTTTATAACACGTACCCCTACACTTGAGCTTTTACATGCTCGATATTTACAATCTAACTAATGACCCGATTTGAGGTGGATCAAATAGAGATCATCTAACAAACGTATGGCGGTATTGACTTAACTTTTCTTCCCCATTCTTCCGTGAAATAAATACTACCATGAATCCCAATCTTCCCAAAACTGTATTTACAAGGATAAGGACTCAACAACCGTGTACTCAATAATTAACTTGGGTTAAAACACAATAATGTACTAAAAGTGAGTACATACAAGGTAGGATAAGGCGATTTAGGTGTAACAATTGGTTTAAGGGTGACAATGCTCTTCATTAATAGTCCGGCTTAACCAGAAAATTACGAGAACTATGAAAAAGGATAGGCTCGGAGGGTTATACTAGGGGTATCCTGCACTAAAGATGAGTGCATGACAAGGGTGTGGGATAGTTATATGATCGGTGTGACCATCATAACAATTACAAGTTTAAAACATGGGTTAATCCTAGTGCCTCTTATCTAGCAAATCCTAATACTCACTATGCAGTCTCGAAATGTATCACAAAAACAAGTTCTAGAATTTAATATACTACCGGTACACTCATATAATTTAATACCAATCTCAATGCTTCTAGAAATGGTGACAAAGACCACACGTACACATCCGTAATGACGGAATAGACACATATGACTGCTCACTCCTTAACTCAATAAAGCTAAAGGTATAAACAATCTTGGGTATCAATAATAGATACCTGAATTCCTTTAGATCTAAAGGCGAACCTCACATTTTTGGGGTGGAATTCTGAGGGTTTTTGTGCTAGTCATATAAATTCCTATCCATGAGACACTATTACTACTCAGTTTTTGTCGGTATGTGTCATAAAAAAATTTAAATTTTGGTCAAAATTACCTTTTTATGCTATGTTTAGATATATTACCCATCATTTTAAGGACAAAGCAAATGACAAATAAAAGAATAGTTTCTAAGGCTTATTTCCCCCTACACTTAAGTTGAACATTGTCCCCACTGTTCTATAGATGTACCCGTAAAAACGAATAAAGGGAAAGGAAAACAAGTAAAAGAAACTAGTACTCCCCTGGTTTGCTCAATAATGGAGAAGAAACATGCGATAACTGGTTAAATCGTCCTCCAAGAATCATCCAATGAAACTTCCTAATAACTTCTAAGCTTTTTCTCAACAAATATAACCTGTAATCAAAGACAAAGACAAAGACAACTACACCAAGCATAAAATGTACGATATAATAATATACAGTGTGAAATTAGGGTTGACTCTATAAAGCAGTAAAGATAGGATGAGAGAATTGTTAAACTCATGGTTTTGCTGGTTTATAAAAGAATTACAACTTTCTTAAGTTGTGTACAAGTTTTATTTTAAAAAATACTTAAAATTTTCGTGTTTTCCTGTAACTGGGCGTTTGACGCCGTTAGGAATATCCTGACCTGACAAAGATCGAAAACACCTTTTCGGGGGGTCTTGGTTGATCAAAGAACACAAGATGAATCATTGTTAGTTTTAGTAAGAGAAAGTAGAGAGAGGGATGAATGAACTTGTAACACCCCCATTTTTACATGTATTACTTCAAGGTACAACAGTCATAATCATAGAAAACGAATCAAAAAGAGTCGTTTATGAAAATAAGTTATCATTCA
>BQNB010018770.1:10371-14539 GCA_026074375.1 Tanacetum coccineum | reverse complement strand
TGTTTATGCTTGTGTTATGATTATGTATGCCTTTGATGTCACACCATATTTGTAATACTTCTACCCTTTAGGGTCGGGGCGTTACAGTATACGCCGCATGGCCAGTCCCGACCATGGCGTGATTCCATAACTTCCATAACTCAGTTTCCAACTTCTTCATTTCCTTACTAGGACAAAACTCTTCTCTCATCAATACCTTAAAGTCATCCCATACCATACTAATAGTAACCTCATGGCTTCGTGTGTAAATCTGAGAAATCCACCATGTTAAAGCCTTACTAACAAATGAACCAGCAATGTACTTCACTTTTTGGCATCCCCACATCCACTCATATCCTAAACTAACTCCATCTTCTCTATCCAACGGGTATAAACTATAGCACCTCCTTTGTAACACCCCCAAATTGGGTCGCAGCGGAATAAGGGTCCGGGGCGTGTTACTTCTCAGATCAATAACACAAGATAATATAAGAACGACCAAAAAGTCATTTAAAACTGATACAATGGATTTAATAAAGTATGTGTTACAAAAGCCTGAAGCTTTACTTGTTTACTTGTTATTATTACAAAGATTTCCAGCCCATAACAGATATACAAAATGTAATGCGACTAAATCTTTAATGCATGACTTCAAAATATAACCACCAATGTATCCTTCGCACCTCGTGCTTAATGACCTCCTGAAAAACATTACATTTAAAACATCAACATAAAGTTGGTGAATTTCATAGGTTTATGTAAATGTATATGCAGGACCGCCAAGGACGTTCCCCGTGCATAATGCAACAGATGCCATGCATCACAAAAATTGTAATTACGTTTTCCTAAGCTCATGACACCCGAAGCTCGGACACTTAAATGAATATATATTATAATATTGCCATAATTGCCTCCGTGTGTATGATGTTTCAACCGTAAATCAATATCCGACATGATATACGTTCGTTTCAGTGATGGCTAGTCACCCGAGACGGGGAGGACAAATCCCAATTAAATCTATCTACAATCAATCGTGCACACTTTTTAGTAATTGACAGTTCATGATTCATGGGCATAGTGGGTTATCGCTACCTTAGGCAAATACGTAATTATGATTAAAAGTACACTTGCGTCCAATTGGTAAAACATGCATATGTTTCTCACTCCGAAAAACTTGTAAATGAATAATTGTTAAAACATGGGGCTTTGAAATTCACCTTGGAGTTGTGGTTAAACTGATTATAAAATTTTCTCAAGTAAAGACGCGTCACGCTACGCCCGAAATGCAAACCTATATATTATAGTCGAAACAGTATTCAGTACGTTGTCTAACAACAAACCGTATATTAATCCTATATAGTTTTCATCGTACTAATCGTTGGGCTATCATAATTTAAGAGGTCATGTACATGACGTTACGAGGAGTTAGGACACTTTAAAGTTGTATATCTAACTACTCGTCAATAAGCATCCGATGATGCCTCAATTATGAAAATTCCCTATAATATAGCATTTGATAACTAATTATACACACAACACACAAAACACAACACACAACCATATATATATATATATATATATAAGCTATTGTTAGCCTCAAAATATTGGTCAAACAATGGCAGTTTGTTATTATATTAGGTCTCGGGTCCACTTTTATTAATATACGTTGTAATGGCTAGAAGGGTAACGGGCCTCATAATGTAAGCTAATATTGTATGTGTATCGGGCTAAAGCCCAAGTCAATCCCGAGCCCGGCCCAAGTAAAAGCCCACACGCCCCATGTAGTTGTGTAGGGTATATATACCATTTTCCATCAAGGAAAATGGTGTTGGTTCATTTTGTAAACATTCAATTTGCAAGTAATTCAACCATTTTCTCTCTCTAGTTTCTCTCTCTAAACTTCTTCAAATTTCCTTCTCTTTTCTTCTTGAATTCGAGCTACATATAATGAAGTGAAGTGATTTAGGGTAACCAACATTTTGTATCAGAGCCTCGGGTGTTTAGTGTTTGATTTGTGGTTTAAAAATCAAAATTCGTGTATTATTTTTTGTTGTTTTGGTTCGAAATAAAAAGAAAAGAAAAGCAAAGTTTGATCTTCATTTCGTGGCTAAAATGACTAAAGTTGTGTGCTTTTGTGTTTAGAACAATCCCTTGTATCACTTATTAAGGTTCTATAGCTTAGTTCGTGGATAAATGGGTGAAATCGAGCTAGTTTGAAGTTTTTTTCGTCATTGCGTTTTGACTAAGTTCTAGGTTGCGTTTTGAGAATAGAGACAAACAAGTACTGTACTTGAAAGTGACATTTGTACTGGTTGCGTTTTGATTTGAAGACGTTGCGTTTTAGTTCTCAAGTCGTTGCGTTTTGATTTGAAGACGTTGCGTTTTGGTTCTCAAGTCGTTGCGTTTTGGTTCTCAAGTCGTTGCGTTTTGATTTGAAGACATTGCGTTTTGATCTCAAGTCGTTGCGTTTTGATTCTCAAGTCACTGCGTTTTGATATTTTTTGTGTGTTGCGTTTTGTCTCTACAGGTTGCGTTTTGAAGACCATCATTGCGTTTTGACTAAACGTTACTCTGCCCAAATTTTTTATTACCATCTGGGTTTTGATCATGACAAACAGCTTTTGATTCAAAAAGAACATTGCGTTATTGATCAAAGTCACTTGCGTTTTGATAGAAGACATTGCGTTTTGCTCGAAGTCACTGCGTTTTGATCATAGAAGACTTTGCGTTTTGATCAAGAAAAGTGACTGCGTTTTGCTTAAGAAAAGTGACTGCGTTTTGTTCAAAGATAGTTGCGTTTTGACTAAAGTCATTGCGTTTTGTCCATTGAAAACCCATGTTTTGAAACCCTAATTTCCCGAAAAAAATTTCGACCTTACCGCGCATCAGGTGGTATTTGACCGAATTTGGGAATATATATTCACCGTTTACCAATACATCACATCAAGACAAAACAAACTTCATGGACTAATTACGAGGACTTTGGACTTTAATTTGGACTACAAGGACACTTAATCAACAAACTTTGACAACAAAAATTATTCATTCACGGTTTCTTCTTGATTTAGTAAAATCCCGCGAAAGAATTCTATTTCTCGGTTTAATCATATAACTTGTAAAATCCTGTGAACGGTAATCCATTTAAAACCACAATCCAATCAACACTTCATAACATTATACGATCCTGCAATCATTTTCACTTCATAATTCTTTAATCATTCATCCATGTCTAACTCACAAATTGTACTTCCACAACCGACCAGTCAAATGCATAACACCATAATCTGGCAGCTGGATCAAGGGATCGTCCACCAATGCTTGCAACAGGCGATTTGCCACAATGGTGATCACGGTTTCTTATGATACATTGATACAGACCAAATGGTGATGCGCTTAACGGATGTGCATCTTTAAGGTCCCTTACACTCCAAACGATGTCACCAACTCCAGCTGTTCCTGTAACATGAGGATTCTCCAGCAGTTCAGAAACAAACTAACCAGTCTCGAGAATGTTTTACGAAGTATAATAACTCTGAAGAACAGAGTCATTTTGAACAGAAAACTAGAAGCGATTTCATTTGATATGACTGGAATTGGGAGATAAAATATACTCAATCTGTTGATTGCATGTCAGACAAGCTCAAGAATGTGGAAGCCATCGAATAAGGGCTACAAACAAGGTGAAGCTCTCACATTCAAGATGTCAAGACAAACCTATTTTTAGGAGTTTGGTCAATTAATCCTCGCATGATGGAGATATCAATTGCGTCTTACTACACAAAAGATTCTCACAATAATGATGAATGAAATGATCAGAAACAATTTGACAGTTGCAACGATGCAAGTCAATGTTCAATTTCTTCAACAACTTCAACCAGAATGGTCAAGATTTGTCACAATTGTGAAGCAACAACACAAGTTGGATGAAGTTTCATACCATAAGCTCTTTGACATTCTGAAACAATACCAAAAGGAAGTTAATGAACTCCGTGCTGAAAGAATGGCCAAGAATGCTAACCCATTAGCACTTGTTGCTACTGCTCAAACACTTCAAGACCCTTATTACCAAACATCAAAACCTCACAAATCATATGCACCAACATCAAAAGCTTCACTTCCAACCAGATCTCATGCAACTACAAGATACAAAGGCAAAGAGATAGCCAAACCAATCACACCACCATCTGAG